>SNQJ01S0203254.1:14488-25282 GCA_010110895.2 Picea sitchensis
GTTCTTAATTACTTCTTTGTGACTAGCCCACCACCTCGTAGGGGTGTCTTCCAGGGCTAAGTCCAGAACTACGATCCTTTGATATTTTTCTATCTTTTCTTCCATGCTAACCAGAAAAATGGCAAGGTATGAGGTACCATTGTATGTTGGATTTTCTCTGACCTCGATTCCAACCCATCTCATTTCTCTGACATCTTCGCATCATCTTGAAAATATTTCAGATGCACCCTGTTTCCAACTATCAAATGCTAGTTCTGAATCTCCATCCCCTAATTGTATTCTCCTTCAACTTATCGATCCATCGGTCGTAGGGTTGATTTAGTCTACTCTTGTTTCTGATGTTACAACATATAAATTAGATAGATCCTCTCCTTCCATACTTTTATCTTTTGGCTATGTGTATCGAGGGCCTACATACAGATCTAAGGGATGAATTAATTTTATTTATTTTGCTTCAAATTTCATAGTATCCCTCTTCAGCTCAATAACAACATAGTTAGAATAATCCCAATCAATACCAAGTAGTGAGAGATAAGGGTCCTTATCCCCCATGATTTCAATCACCTCAAAATCAGCTACAATATTTACTCCTACAACATCTATTTCCACATTCTTCAGCATTCCTATTGGGAAAATACAATATTGATTGGCCATTCTCAATTAGAATGGGGAATATGTCAACTATGGTTTCCCTAAATATTCCCAAGTATTCTTAGGCAATATGTTAACATCATATCCTATATCTAACATAACATCCTTGTTGTAGGAAAAATCCATTATGGACAGGTGAATCTCTTGTTTGGTCCTAGACCCCTATTACCAAGACAGAAAGATGTTAACATTGGACACTGACATTCCTTTAAATGTAGCTAAACTAGTCAAAGGAAAAAGAGGAAGAAAGTATGATGTACCTTTTTCTGAAGCTTCTCCTTACTTATTCTAGGATGAACTTGATCTTCAGGCCCTTTAATGAGATCTGCAATTCAATAGACAAAAAGGAAAATGCATGCTTCCTATTCTACCAAGATTAGTTTAAATTAAATTTATCAAGAAAAGAAGAGCCTATGCAATCATACACAAACTTGAAGGAAACAGGCCAAGCATATATTAATGAGAAAATTACAAGGAACTTACAATTTGTAGATGCAAATGCAATAGCCTCTCCAAGTCCTCCTTGTACAACCCCTTGCTTGAAAGATCCATGATCAGAATGACAACACTTTTTTTTTTATATTCTTCTCCTTTTCACTATGAGAATGCTTCCTTTTATAGGCTTTGAAAGGCTCAACCACCTTAGTTATATTTGGAATAATTTGAGGATACGACTCCATCATTTGTGTTATCTCCCTTAGATACATCCTAAATATTGGATTCAAGTCAAACCAACTTGGATAATTTCTAGTTGTCCTTAGAGATAAGGGGGATTTCTCCCCATGATTCTCTCAACCAATTGGCACTCCCTGAAATATGGAAATAGAGCATTGTAACACTCTGTGCTAAGTGGACAAGGAGCACTATCACTCCCTACATGTGAGTAGAGGAGCGTTGATCTCCAAAAAATTGTTTAAGATGATCATTTATCAAGGTAAAATATTGTGTTAAGATTTCCAAATGATGTGTTTTACTCTTCTAACATGTATTAGAAGGTGTGTTGAGTGTTTCTATGGTGTCGTCTACAATGCGACATATGCAGGATGAAAATACGATATCTGCGACACTTGCGACATTTACGATAATGATAATGCGACATTATCGAAGTGAGGAATTTTCACATGTAACATATTTCCCCCCAAAGTGCAAGGTCAGAAAATGAAAGTTTATGACTGAAGGGATTTGTAGATTTTCGAAGCAAGGGTATGGAGTCGGAGAASCTGGTATAATATGWAAACAACAATCAAACAAATGTTATCATATGTTTCAAACCCAAGGCAGGCATAYCTATTCTTGAGTGACAAAGGACTTAAGGTATGGCCACCAACAAATACATTRTGGATCCATGATGATACTAACTAAGGGTATAGCCACCAAAGATACAATGTGGATATATACCTTCATGACATGAACTGAATGTAGCCACAAGAAATACACAGTGGATCTAAGAGATGATAAAACATATCCAYGAACCAATACAATGTGGATCTATGTGAAAGTATATCAACATGCTCAAAATATATCCTTCGCAGCCTGGGAAAGCAGATAAAAAAGTGAAATCTTAACCTAGGTTCTTCGTCCCAATATCGATGTAGTACGAATCTAGCCATGTGAATAATTGTTTTGATGTCGAACATGGTAGAAACCACTTGATTACTCGTCAATGAGGTAAATCGTTAACAAGTGCGAGGGAAATCACTAGTGATGTCAATGAATCCCAAGGTACTCTAGTACAATCCAACGAATGTGAATAAATCATTTGAAGTAAAAAATTCATGGAGTCATCTGATCAGAGGTCAATGATGTAAACCCACTTTCGGAGGTGAGGAGGCCTACCATTGCAACATTCAGGTACCAAGGTACTAATTGGTTTCTAGGTCAAATTCTTGGATAAATTGTTGAATTCAACAGGAAAAGACTCATCGAAGGAGGGCCTTGATGTATCCCCCATCATTGATAAAAAACTAACCTGGAGATGTAATATGGTGAATCAAATGAGTATGGACTAACATGGGTATTGAAACTAGAATTTTGTGATGGTTGACTCTCGAGGCGGATACTTCCCTTGAACACTGAGGCACAAAATGACTCGACAGCATAAACATAACATGGACCAAAACATAATGCAGTGGATACTATGACATTCATTGGGTGACCTAAAGGAGTGGAAAGACTCAGGGGATTGGTTCAGTGTAGAGGTTCAGCAGATTATCCAAGTGTTCAAGATGCAGGTAGAAACAATGTGTCGTGTTCAAGGGTGTCTGGAAGAGTGAGTTGTGACAATTCTAAAATATAGCTTGGCTTACTTCCTTCAATTTTTCCCCCTCCATATAGACGAGTACCTCTTTTTGTTTTTACGATATCGAGGAGGATAACACATGCTTGATATAACTCACCTTAGGTAAGTCCCTCTTCCTTTGTTTAATGAACTGGAAGAAGTAAGGGTCTGGTCCCATATGGGCCCTTCAATGTGTGATTTTAACGAGTTCAGAGAAGGAAAACTTGGTGGTTTTTCATGTTTAGAGAGTCTGAAAAGAAATTAAAGTCGACTCCAAGGTTGTCCTGTTTGGTAATTTTAGTCTCGTGAGGTCGAAAAAGAGATAAATTACCACTTGAAAGGCGCCCTTTCAAACCTTTTAATGAGTGTGAAAGGAAGAAAGATCACTTGGAAATCTTTTCATGTTTAGAGAGTTTGAAAAGATCTTAAATGAGAGTCCATGGGTTTTCTTTTCTGTGTAACCTTTACGAGTCCAGAAAAGTGAGAAAAGTATACTCAGCTACATTCCCATGTTTTTTCGAGTGTGAGAAAGAACAAATATTGTTCTTGTCAATGTCATAAGGTTGTTGAAAAGATACTACTCAGAAGCCTACAAATATAGACAATTATGAGCCCAAGGTATTAGTAACTCCTCAAAAAAATTAAAAAACCCAAGAAAAACTTTATATTATCAAAAAATCCACCCTATAATAGTGAAATCGGTTAGAAACTTCATTTACCATTTGATTTTTACCAAATTCTTCGAGCTTTGGAATTTTCAACCTTTGGTGGGTGATTTTTGAGTTGTGAGTACGGGAGTTGTGATCGACCATTTTCGATTACATCTGGACCAGGTTGGTCACCTTACCATTTCAATCATTTTTCATGGTTTAAAATTGTGTTTTAGCTCATTTTTAGGGTATTATGGGCTCCTTAGGAAGCCCTAAGCATTGAACTAGATCGATGCTCCCTCAAAGGGATGATGGTATAGAGGATCAATATTTCAGTGCCTTGGTGCACATACCCAGGGAGCTCTAGCACTCTATGAATAGGCTTAGGGGAGCGTCGACGCAGAATCAAAAAAATTGTTGCATTTTAGGCTAGAAATACACAATTTGTTGCCATAAGAAGTTGACTAAATACATTTAAATGGTTGTATTTTCAGTTTGCAAGAATCATATAGCCATGATTGAATGGAAGAAATGAAAACATAAGTTCAACGACATCACTTCTTTACAAAGCCCTCAAGAAAGGGTTGCTTTGAGAAATTGTGGTCTTCTCAAGTACTTCAAACTATAAAAAATGAGGAAAGAAGTATTTTTACTTGAGTACCTAATTGGATTATGGGTTGATGTTGAAAAGGAATTCCATATTGGGCCACATATGCTCAAGATCGATCTTGATGATGTGTATTTTTTGACCAGCCTCTCAAGGAGAGGGGCTTCTGTCCTTTTTTCTGGACATCAGGAAACTCCTCAACCCACTGAGGTATATATTGTTCAGCACTACATTCGAGGATCTCGATTAGTTGGTGGAAAAATCATGATCAAAGACATGAGGGATTTGGCATTGAGATCGATTATATTTTCCATTACCAACTTGGCAGGTAGTACGAGTGCTCACCTAGATTCAAAATCTGATATGTCATGTGCTCTACAATGTATGGAGCCCAAATTGTTTAACTGGAGTGCGGGGTTCCTTCGGAATGTGAAGGAAAATATCACAAAGTGTAGGATAGGAGGACATAAGCAGTTTGGATACGACTCTTTCTTAGTTTCATTCTTTTTGGAGCAATTACCCCAGATGAAACGACAAGTTGCATTGATAACACAACCAGCGACCGAGCCACAAATGGATAAATGGACTAGATTTTCCCCAAGATTGGGAAATGAGGCCTCAACATTTAAGTTTATAGATTATTTCTTCACTTGGTGGAGGAGGCAGCTAATTTTTATTGAGGATTTTCCATATGTTGGAGTGGATTTTCAGGGCAGTTTAAACTTAGTGCTCCCAGAGGGAATTCAGTGGGATGTGTCAGGTACGAAACTAAACCTTGATATGTATTTTTTATTTTTTATTTTTTATTATTTTTTTAATTGTACAAAGAGGGATCTAAAGGTTGTTTTGTTTCATCATGTAGATAGAGGTGCATCACATCCAATAGAGATGTCAACACTAGGATGTTGTGGGGATGTGCATATATAATTGGAGCATGAGGTTGTATTTGGAGGACTTCGAGAGGTTGAGAGGAACCTCCGAGGTCTGATTATGGGTGTTCCACCTCTCAGGAGGTGAGACGTAACTCTTCATCTATAGAGGCATACAATGGGGGTTCCTGAGAGTTTGAACCACTTTCTATGATGAGTGGCTCGTGGAGTAGTGTTGTTTTTGAAAAACAACGTGATATAGGAGGACTAGGATCTTCCATATATTTTGTAGTCTTTCATGATGATATCATGGGCATGAGAGCCCAAATTTTTCCCTATTATGTACTTTTTGATGTAAATTGTAATGTCCCCAAGGCTGAGCCCTGTTGTAAATCATGTTTATGAAATAAATTGTAATTATGTTTTATAAGTTGGTGAGCCAAGTTAATATAAGTTGGTGGGCTTATGTGACTCTTAGGCCAGAGAGCCTAAGTGTTGAAGGCCAGGAGCTTGATTTTGTACATGTATCTATGCAGAACATTAATAAAATTATAAACACCGCTGTGTGCAGACCGACCATGATGAATGAGTGATGGGGGACTAAGCTTCCACAGAGTGGGAAAGTGATTAGGGGTTGGAAGGTGGGAAGAGGGGATAAGTGTTGAGCCTAGGAGCTTAAGTCCTTGGGAATAATATTTTAATATTATTCCAAAAAGACCATGTGAAATATATGTTTAATCCTAAGTTCTTTTGGAATAACAGGTAAGTTCCAAATGGGGAGGAATGCATGCTGATGTAATGCATGCAGTTTCATGGGTGACAAGTGTCAACCCAAGTGCATGCAGTTAAAACTACTGAATTGAACCGTGATGGGGGTTCCTCCTCCATTCCATCATCGACCGTTTGAATGTGAGTCCCATCTTACCTCTGCAAGATACCCTCATGCAATTCTAAAATTCAGGAAAAGGTCTGTCTTGATTCTTGGGAAAGTCGATACACCCTCTGTTCTGAGCCGTCGAGCCTGTGTCGGCCCCTGCGTGGATTGTTGGTCATGTGTCCCTGAGAAAACCATAACCGTGAGTCTATTCCATGATTTCTGAGTTGGTTGGGTTGAAGTATGTGATTGTCACCTATTTGGGAAGCCCGTGACTGTATACCCAGTTGACTATTGTGGCCACGCAGTTTTGGAATGCGCATGGCTTGTTGACCAGTGTAAGTTCATGTTGAGCTTGTGTGTAACATCTCTCCAGGTGAGGGAGGTGATTGTTATTAAAGAGGCAGGTTTTACTAAGCATGTGAGTGGATCTCTCCAGGTGAGAGAGTGCGCGAAGGAAGGAGAGAGCTCCTAGAAGGAATCTTGTAGCTTCCACAGAGCTCGGATATTTCCAGTATGGCCTGTTTCTAAATCCCAAGGGAAGGGAGTTTAGCACCCGAAGGACTGTCTAGGTGACAAAGAAGGTGTATACTCCTAGGGTGGGACAGGCATGTGGGGAAGGAGAGTCTATGGGCAGTGGGCATAAGTGGTTCTTGGGAGAGAATCCTCCCTCTTTTACGTGTATTCTTCCAGAGAGAGTTTGCTAGGAAGTGGTTTTCTCCCAGAGAGAGTCCAGTAGCAGCTATGGAGTTCTGAGACTTCCTGATACAGCCTGTTTCCGAGACCTAGAGAGGGAGGTGAAGCACCGATGGACTATGCTTGTGAAGGTGTATACTCCCAGGTGGAGCAGGCATGTGGGGAATGAGAGTCTGTGAGTAGTGGGCATAAGAAGTCATGCTGGGAAGAATCCTTCAAGTTGTTCTGTGTTGTTTTCCCTGTAACCTCAGCCTAGCCTAGGATTCCTTTCCTTGGGGTGGAGCTTAGTCGTAGCTCGGGGGTGACCCACTGCTAAGCTTGATGAGAAACGTGGTCTAAGGTTGGGAGGTTTGTGGAAGGCCTACATGTGGTTGGTGGAATTACAATAGTTTTAAAGATAAATATCAACTTATGTTAAATGTTATGTTTTGCATGCCTCTAATGCTTATATTTTATCATGTATTCTATTATGCAGATGAATTATTGTTAATGATAGGGAATATTTGTGTTAGCAGTAATTCTTATGCTTACTCTGAGTCAAATGTGTTTCGTTTGATTTAAATTCATGTTATCAATCAAGTATGAGAATGATGTTGTTCCGCACAGTAGGGTATTCCCGACCAGTGGGTTGGATGATGGCCGAGGGAGCGTTACAGAATGGTATCAAAGCCAAGGTTTCAATGCTGAGCCTAGATGGGCCTGATAAGTGGTCTTCGAACCGAAATTTTTCAGAATAAATTGTGTCGGGAGGGCCAATTTCAAACCCCAGAATGTTCCTGAGTGTCAAGGAGTCACTTGAACGTGTTACAAATCTCAGGAGGTTTAGCGGTATTTTAGAACCGCAACCGGTGTGGTATATGGCCACTGGGAGAGAGAGAGAGCTCAACGCATGAAGTGTTGGAGCCATAGGATCTGTTCAAAAGGAAAGGAGAACCCTCACGACCATCATATCTGGAGAACGTGCACAAGGTTTAAAACCCTTTAAAGTTGCACAGGAGTGTGGAAATTGCAGTACGCGAAATCCCGAAACGATCTACACCATAGATCATAGGAGAGGAACTTGACCGTTGGATCAAGTAGATTAATAGACCATAATTTCGTTAAGCGATGGGAAAATATGGGCAGCCAGAATCTGTGTGCCCAGATCTATGGCCAGGGTTCCATTCTAGACCCCCTTCGTCGTTCTACCTTTAACAAGGGGCGGGGGGGGTCCGGAATTAAGCGCTCAGGTTTCGACGAATTGTATTGGGGTGCTCACATCTATGGACAAGATTGGATTATGGACCCCTTTGAAAACTTTCTACCTTTAATAAGGGGGGGGGGGTCCGGAATGGGTGACTTTGTGTGGATGCATGAAACTCGATGCCCAAAATGACAAAAGAATCTATGTCGTGGATCTGAGAGAGGTCTAACCATTGGATTTCACTTGGAATGGATGTGGACACATGAGTGTGTACCACGTGCCAGTGGGTCGAGAAGAAAACTGAGAGTGGTGGTACCCAATGACATAACCGAAGGTGATGTGGACCCTCATGAGTGTGCCACTTTCCATAGTGAATGTGGGAGATAGTTGTGCTCTATGGACCCGGAGGGTAAGGGAAATAGAATTTTGAATTTTGGGGGTTGGAGAGGGAAGCAAGTATGAGAGATTCAAGGACCAAAACCCTGAAACCTGAAGTCTCAAAGTCCTGAAATATTTGAAAATGGAAGAAACACAAAGGATTTTAACCATTGGATGTTGGGTAAACATAGACCATCGATCCACCTGATTTACGTGAATTTAGTAAATCGAAACTCCAGGAGATAGTTGTGTGTGCCTTAAACTCTTCGAAGGATGAAGACCCGAGTAGCACCTAGTAGTCTAGCACTTGGTCTTGACACTTGATCACATGGGTAGGGACTAAGAAAGAGGGAGCTATCACCCAAAAGTACATAGACGAGCAGAGATCGAAAAATTCGTGAAATTGAAACATTTTCTTAAATTGGATTGTTTATGAATGATGAAGGAATTGTCAAGAAATGAAAGCCTGACAAATTCTAGTCGTCTGTGCATTTGTATTGCAGAAGGTTGATGAGTGCCATAACTGATTTGAATTGCCACAAAGTGCAAAGAAATGAAAGAGACACATAATTCTTCCAGTTCAGAAAATGAAGCTCAGAAGAGATAGCGTAGAACTTTTGTATGTAGAGTGTGCATATCCAACGCAAGGAGTGCTTATAGAGGGAACTTGTTTTAAGTTCGAAAGACTCAAGGAGATGAGCGTAGAGGGTGCCAGGAGCGCACCAGAAATTATTTTGGAAAACACCATCGAAGCCTTCGAAATATTCGAAATCCTTCAAGTTAGGGAGGAAGTCAAGTCCAGAAGAATTGACGCCAAGATATTTGGAAAGAAGTCATTGAGAACTTGAATGGACGGTAGGAATCCTTGGAGGTAAGACTATGTAGAGGAAAGCACATAGAAAACAGAATCACTGAGGGTTCTATGGAAGCTCTGCTAGGAGGGCATTGAGCAAGTTCATAGAGTGCACAAAAGAACTCTATTTTGAGATCAAAGGAAGGAGAAGTGTTGAGAAGGAAGACAAAATTTCTGAGAATTCTGTGAGACTCTGCCAAGAGGGCATTGAGAAAATGCATAGAATGCATTGAGGAGAACTCTATTTTGAGTTCAGTGAGAAGATAGAGTCACTGAGGATTTTGGAGAACTTTGTCAGGAAGGGCATCGAGTTGGTGCAAGTTTGCAAAGAAGGAACTCTTTCGAGTTCTGAGATAGGATAAGTGTCACAGGAAGACACTCACAGGGTTATTGAACACCATGTAGGCTCAACAAAGCGTGCTTGAGAAAGAAGTTGCCAGAGGGCACCAATATCCATTTGAAGGAGAGGGAAAGGGTTGAATCCCTTAGAGGTTCAAGTTTCGAAGATCAGGAAGGATAGTGTTGTTGTGCACAGAGTAACAACAAAGAGGAGAAGTAGGTCAAGAAACCCTTCAAGGTTTCACAGTCGACAAGGCTCAGGAGAGACAACGTTCCTAGAACACAGGCGAGATTCAAAGGAATTGAGCTCACAGGGGAAGTGAAGGTCGAGGCCTTTGAAACTTTGGAAAATATTCTAAGGGGAAGGAATAAGTTATAAATCTTAGGAGGGAGCATAGTTGTCATTAGATCAGCTGGAGAGGAAGATATCTGGTTCGTCAAATCTAGTGCAAAGAACCGATAGTCATCGGATCTGGAGGAAGGTGCACGGAGTTTAACCACTGGGAGGTTGCAAAGGAGAGGAGTCGTATGGATGGTGGAGACACTTCGTGGAGGAAGTGTTGAAGTTGTGAGATTCATTGGATCTTGTAAAGCAGTGAGGGGATTAAGGTCGATTATATTCCGATACTCTAAAGCTCAGAAAGGATAGCGACCATCAGATTTGGGTCAACGACAGTCGTTGATCTCATTCAATAAATTGCGAATTCAGGGTTCGTAAGTTCAAAGGGCAGACCAAATTCTTAGTTTCGTGAAGTCCCAAGTCGCAAGGAGTAGGGAAGGAGATCCAAAACATTGGATCTAAGCCATGGCAGAACCGTTGGATCAGAACCTCTGCATGGTATCATGTATCGGGGGTTCGAGGGTTGAAAGAATTTTTTTTTTATTGTGAGGTTGCGAAGTGTCGATCACTGAGGGCTCATAGAACATGTGGCACATCCGTTAGGTGGGGACCATGTGGTTGACAGGTGGTGTAATAATAAGCACCCAGAGAAAGGGGAAGCGGGTGACAGGTGTTGGACACACATCGCCTGGAAAGGAGTTAACTCATCATTGAATTTCATGTCTCGAGGATTCACAAAGGAGGAGCATGAAGGCTCAACACTCCAACTCATGAAGTCGCGAGTTGTGAGTAGTGATATCACTTATCCCTAGCCGGCGGTTATGTGTGGAAGGAACTAACAAGGAGGATCCATACCCTTATCACATCTTAGGTATCGACGTCTGGAGAAAGAGGAGTCAAGGGTCTTCGACTCACGAACTCGCGAGTTGTGAGAGGCGCTTGCGCTAAGTTAAGATCATGGTCACATGGAAATGTGAGGCTCGTGCCTGGCATCAAGTTGCGTGGGGCAGGTTTTCATAAAGGACCTGTGGATCAGATTCATTGGAGGTTCCAGCAGGGAATCAAAGGAGTCGCTT
>SNQJ01S0203255.1:2415-16684 GCA_010110895.2 Picea sitchensis
TAAGTAAACTATTTCAATATCAACTATATATATAAAGTAATGAAAGCAAAAAAAATATTATTTTAGAGATATAACTTTAGTAGAATATTTAGTAGATGTAACTTTTATATTGTTACTCCTTCCTTTCTTGTTCAAGATTGAGTTGACAAGTTTCTTTTAAAAAAAATTAATGAATACTTAATTGAAAGTAAAAAATAATTTCTTATTTAATAGGTATTTTTTACATCCTAATATGAGGGGATATGTAATAGTTGAAATATCACATTTAAAAATAAAATCAATCTCTAAATAAATAAATAAAATTTATAATAAATAGAGAATAATGAAAATGAAAAAATTATTATCTTATATAAAAATACATTTTTCAATTCAATATGCACTAAATGTATAATTCTTAACATAAAATTAATACATGATTTTTAACAAAAATATTAATAACAAAAGTTGGGTATTCTAATTTGATTTGATCACTATTACATTATAGAAAGGTTCTAAACCCAACTAGGACAAATGAATAAACAATTGCACAAGGTTTTTGCTGAAACATACTCACAATATCTTTATTAGTGTAAGCTTGTATAAATGACTAATACAATTATAGTCTAAATTTGTATAGATGGATATTACAATTATAGATCATAATTGACAATTACTTTGGATCCTTTTTTGGAATTGTTGTGGATTTTCATGGTGCAAAGGTTCTATGATAAGTTGAATCCCGAGTGACAATTATACTATTTGTCTAGTTGAAACATGGGAGCATGAAGAGTCTAAGGTGGAAGGATTTGTCTTGTGGTCGGCATGGAACAAAAATTCCTACTATAGAGGGATAGAAGGAATTTCATGTTTTATTAGAAATAGTGTTTCTCCCCACATTCAACTACATAAGATCATTGCTCTCAATCAGTACATTTGGATAGAAATTTCAAACATCAATGCGAAGAATATGTAGATAGAAATTTTCTATTTTGCACCTATTAATTCTACTTTTTATAATAAAAACAATCTAGATAGAGATTGTCCCTTTAATAATTTAGAAAAAAATAAATTATAGTTTGATGAATCAAGGTAGTATCCTCCCGATATGAAACATTAATGCTAGGACTACAACTAAACAAACTACTCTTCTAAGCAATGATTCCAACCATAATCCTTTATGGCTAGATGAGGACCTTGTTTTAGCTAATAGCTACAAAAGAAGCTCTGAAGACCTAAATCATAAAAATTTTAATACTGAGCTAGTCAAGTTCTACAACTCTCAAGACCTTATAATTTGCAATGGAGTATTGAAGTGACCAAACTCCAACCAAATGACTTGTATTCATGGAATGGGTAGTAGTGGCGTAGATTATGTGATATATGATGTCCCCATTTCCAACCAAATAGTAATTGTTGACCTTTTAAATGACCATGAACCCGAGTCTGATCATAGACCTTTAACCCTAACTCTAAACTCTTCCATGCATAGGAGTTCCATCGAAGAAAATTCTAATAATAAAAGGCAACTTCTCTTTGAAAAAATTAAAGTTGATATTTTCTTAAAGGATCTAAATAGTGAATTACATATCCTAACTTATAAGGATAACATATAAGATCTATATCCTAATTTTAGTACTACCCTTTCCACTTCTATTAACAAGTTCTATTTCGAGGTGTCATGTAAAAGAATAATAGAATAACCAACCCTTGGTATGATGAAGAGTGTAAAATTGCTAGGAAATACATTAGGGATACTTCTAATGAGTTCTTAAAACTCGATAAGATCAATATGTACAAATCCATATTAAAAAGGAAAAAAAATACACTATACCAATAAAAGGCTAGAGCAACTTTCACAAATATCTAAGCTTGATCTTAAGAAGTTATGGAGGAAAATTCTAATACACAATACTAAAGAAAATAATATGATTCCCTTAAGGGATTGGAATTCCTACCTTAAAAGTATTTATGAGTTCCCTAATGTCATGGACACCATTCTTATTGACCCTATAGAGGATGAAGTTTTTTCTTTGGATGACATAGATTTCGAGGTTAAGTGGCTTGCAAATGGGAAAGATAAGGACATTGAAGGCTACCAAGTTGAAATTTTTAAATTAGGGGGGAATATCTTTATCCCTCACATACACAAGCTCTTCAATTTAGCAGTCAAGCAGGGCTTCCCTAAACCCTGAACGTAAAGTCTCAGTGCTCCTATTTTTAAAAATGGGGATAGACACATGCCCTCTATTTATAGGACTATTATTATTAGCCCAATTTTAGTCAATCTATATGGAATTATTTTGGAAAAGAAGATTAGCCTATGGTTAGAAAGTCACGGTAAACTAGTTAAAGGACAAGTCGGGTTTAGGAGATATAATTTAATTATGGACCATCTTGTTACCTTTAGGATCATTGTAGAGGAGTTATACAATACTAAAACAAATATTTTTTGTTTTTTTGTTAACTTTAGAAAATATTTGACATGGTTCCCAATAAAAACCTTTGGGATAGTATGGAAGAGATAAAATTCCTTTTGAGTTGAAAGCTTCTGCAATAAGATTGTATGATAACATTATTGTCAAGTTTAAGAACACTAAGAGTTGGTTGAAATAAATTAACTACAAAATTGGAGTCGAGCAAGGTTGTTAATCCAGATTATTTTCGAAATGAAATGAAAGTAGAGATATTACAACGAAATACACATAAATATCGCTAGAAATAGAGAAATACAAGAATACATGATTTCTATTAATGAAAGAAATGTACAGAGACTGTAAAAATACATATTTCAAGACTCGCTAGAATGGTGGAAACTTTATCTCTGAGAACAGATGTGAAAACTATGCTCATTCGCAAGAAGAAGAATACAATCCGACTCTGAAGGCCTTTTTACAATAAACATGAATTCCAAAACCCTAGACATCCAAAAACCTAACCATAGGAGATGAAGCGCCAAAAGTCATGTGGGACCCATTGGGGCAAGTTAGTACATCAACTTCCCATGGTCATAACTTTTGCATACGATCTTCGCTTTAGGCGTATGATATCCTATTGGAAAGGTATTTTCAAGAACTACACATTATCGGGACGTAATGAAAGCAGAGATATTACAACGAAATACACATAAATATTGCCAAAAACTAGGAAATACAACAATACATGATCTCTATTAATGAAAGAAATGTACAAAGACTATAAAAATAAAGAGTGCAAAACTCGCTAGAATGGTGGAAGCTTTATCTCTAAGAAGAGATGTGACAGCTATGCTCATTCGCAAGAAGATGAATACAATGAGGCTCTCAAAGCCTTTTTACAATAAACATGAATTCCAAAACCCTAGACATCCAAAAACCTTATCCTAGGAGATGGCGTTTCAAAAGTCATGTGGGGTCGTAACTTTTGCATACGATCAACTTCCTTGGGTCATAACTTTTGCATACGATCTTCGTTTTAGGTGTGTGATAGCCCACTGGAAATGTATTTTCGATAACTACACATTATTCCATCAAACTTTGACTTTGTCTACAGTTTGACTGTGGAAAGCCAAGAAAATGTTGTTTAGGGCCTCAAAACGTCCCCAGAAGTACATAAAGATGTATTGAGATGAAAAATGCCAAAATAGGTCAATTGGACTAGATGGGAGGCCACCAATATCCACCTGGATGTTGTGTAGGGATTAAATACATAATAAGAAGTTCAGAACCCATAATTACAAAGAAGTGTCCCATGACAGAGAAACGTGTTGAACTGAAAAATGTCAAGATGAGCTAGTTGGAATTTGGAACAGGTGGGTGGCCACCAATATCCACTTGGATCAGTCCTCCCCCCTTAAGAAGAAATTGTCTCCATTTCATTGAGTGTTAAGGGAATAGGGGAAAGAATTTTTTGAATCTAAATCTTGGTGGGCTACGTGCCTTGTTGGAAACGTTGCGTTGCTTGGTATGTGGAAGGTTGTCATGAACCTGTTGCTTGTGGGGTTGAATCTGTTCCACCAAACTATTATCTTTGGGCTTGACGGGACATTCTGTAGGAACCATCGTAGGTTTAGAAACAATATATTCTTTCTCTTCTGCAATCTTCTTCTACTGGCTAGAAGGTGTTGAGGATGCAATGGTTGCAGTGGCCTTCTGTGCATCCTTTGAACAGATTGTGAAGAGGCTGAATTTTGTAGTATGAGAGATTAGCTTGTGGCACTGTTTTGGTGGAACAATAGTTGAAAATACCTCAAGTATATTATAGAGTTGACCCCCTAGAGTAATAATGAAACTACTGGGTCAAGACTCATAAACAACATGATGTTTTCACATATATGGTTGGCCCAAAACAACATCATAGACATCAAGAGGGGAAACATAACATACCACCTCATCCTTGAAGGGATGGATGACATAGGATAGGAGGAATTGTTGGTTGAAACAAATATCTTGTCCCTAGCGAAGCCACCCGATGTTGTATGGTTGCAGGTGTGGTCTTGTCAACAACCCCAACTATTTGATGACCTTGGCTACGATGAGGTTCTTCTGGGTTTCTCTATAAATAATGAAATGTAATGCGACCCCCTTCACCAACATCTGTGAATGGAATAGGAACTCCCCCTCTTTAGGATCTACTGGTTCTTTTGGTTGAATTGTTGCGGTTGTGAAAATAGTAGTGGGGTCTCTGTCGATGATCTTTCTTTTTTCATTATTTTCTGGATCACATTTTAAATCAAGGTTCGGCTCCTTGTATTTGATCTCGACCACCAATGACTATTTTGAGCGACATTCATTAGTGTTATGCCATGGGATTTTGTGGAAGTCACACCACTTCACAGTGTCATTCTTTGTCTTTCCCTTGCCCTTCTTTTCATGTGTCTTAAACTAGTTGTCAGGAGGTTGTTGGTTAGGGCCATATTTATCATTCTTTGGTTGTTGTGGATTTGCAGACCCAAACTCTCGTTTGTTCTGGTGCCCAAATTTCTGCTCAATTTTTACAACATATCGATAGGCAACTCCCAGTTATGATATTTTTAGGAAATCCATTTCAGTTAAGATGTACCTATGCATATCCCCATAGTATTTCAGAAAAGGAAGTCCCTCAGAGTCTTTGATACCCATCTTGGTACGCAAGGTATGGAAATTATTTGTAAACTTTGACACTGTTTGGCCCTTCTCTTGCCACATTGTGGTCCATCTCATGTACTCATATTCATAGTTATCAGCACGGTAATATTGTTCCTTGACCGCATCCACAAAAAAAATCCCAAGTGGGCTCAGCCCAATATATTCCAGATTCCTGTGTGGAACTTTCCTCCCAATAATTTTCCCACCAATTTTTGACATGGCGGAGAGCCTTTAGGAGTGAGAAGGTGATCTTTCCCTTGTCGAAAAAATTATGAATAGAGAAATAACCTTATAGCATATTTAACCATGTTGCTAGGGAATACGCATCTATCTGACCTTCAAATACAGGAATATCAAAGTTAACTTGTACCTTGAAGTGAGAAGTTCCTCCAAAGTGGTCACTTGATGAAGATGTGTTTGTTTCTATTGGAAGGCATTAAAGTCCGTGGGAAAAATTCTCCATCATTTCGTCCCTCTCTCGCGTGAGAGATTTCTCAAGAAACACATTAATAGAATATTCTACTCCATCGTTTTTATTTTCTTCCGCCATGGAGGGTTTCCTGGGCATGCAAGAGTTATTATCCTCAAGAGAGACAAGCTTGAGACCCAGCTTGTTATACCCAGACCTCGTTGGGGACATGCACTGAAAAATGATCAAGAACAGCCTGCTCTAATACCAGTGATCCAGATTATTTTCGGCACGAAATGAAAGAAGAGATATTACAACAAAATACACATAAATATTTACAGAAACAAATAAATACAACAATAAATTATTTCTATTAATGAAAAAAATGTAGAGAGACTGTAAAAATACAAAGTGCAAGACTCGTTAGAATGGTGGAAGCTTTATCTCTGAGAAGAGGTGTGATAGATATGCTCATTCGCAAGAAGATGAATACAATGAGGCTCTGGAGGGATTTTTTCAATAAACATGAATTCCAAAATCCTAGACATCCAAAAACCTAACCCTAGGATATGAAGCGCCAAAAGTCATGTGGGCCCCATTGGGGTAAGTTAGTACATCAACTTCTTGAGGTCGTAAATTTTTCATATGATATTCGTTTTAGGTGTGTGATAGCCCGATAGAAAGGTATTTTAGAGAACTACACATAGGTCATCAAACTCTGACTTTGTCAACAATTTGATTTTAGAAAGCCCCAAAAATGTTGTTTATGGCCTCAAAATAGCCCCAGAAGTACAAAAAGATGTATTGAGATGAAAAATGCCAAAATAGGCCAGTTGGAGTAGATGGGCACCCATCAATATCCACCTAGATGTTGTGTAGGGATTCAAGACAGCCTTAAAAGTGCAGAACCCATAATTACAAATAAGTGTCCCCATTATAGAGAAACGTGTTGAACTGAAAACTATCTAGATGAACGTGTTGAATTTGCATATGATCTTCGTTTTCAAGGAAGTTGTGAGATTGAATGGATTTCCAAGAAGTATATTCTTAGACAAAGACACCAAGTTTGTAGGACACTTTTGGAGAACTCTGTGCAAAAAGTTGGGGACAAATATATCCTTCAATTCAATATATCACCCTCAGACAGACTGACTGACTGAGGTGGTAAATCAGAGTTTAGGAAAAAAAATTAGAATTTTGGCCACTGAACATCACAGTCAATGGAATCAAATTATTCCCTAGGTAGAGTTTTCTTACAATGGTTCTCCGAACTGAAGCATTGGAAAAATCCCATTTCAAATAGTGTATGGAATGCATCCGAGCGGAATTTCAGAGTTGAGAAATCTGAGACATGATGAGTTCTGAAGTTCAGGAGAAGAAGACTTTCTTGTAGAGATGAAGAATATTCATGATCGGATAAAGGTTCAACTACAGGATAATAGTCAGAAGTATAAGAGTCGAATTGATCAGAAAAGGAGAGAGGTTCATTTCAAATTTGAAGATCAAGTTTTAGCACACTTGAGAAAGGAAAGGTTCCCAAGGGGAACATATCACAAATTAAAGATGAAGAAAATAGGACCATGTAAAATCCTCAGAAAGTTTGTTGCAAATTCTTATGAGATTGAGCTGCCAAAAAATGTGGGAATATCACCCATATTCAATGTTTCAGACCTATACCCTTATAGGATGAATGATATAGAGAGGATAGATATTCAGAAGGAGATATAGTGAGAAAAGAAGATTCCCACAGCAGAAAATCCACAAATGGAGAAAATTATAGATCAAAGGATTGGTAAGAAGACCAGGAGAAAGACTTATTTTGAGTACCTGGTGAAGCGGAAGGATCACCCAACCGAGGATGCTAGTTGGGTAATTGAACCTGATATTCAAAAGCATGGAAAAATAGTATAGGAGCTCATGGATAGGAGCCCATGAATATTTTTTTCGAGAGGAGTATGATGCAGGAGGATCGCCATCAACAATTAAAGAGGATGAGTGGAGGACAACTCAGCAACCACTGCACACATTTTAAATTGTTTTTGAATTATGAGTAGAGCACATCATTTGATGTTTTGAAGACTTTATAATTAAGGTTGTTTAATATTTTGAGGCTGGAATTATTCTAAGCAATACAGGAGACTGTATTTTTCTTTAATGAAAGATAATATTGTACAGATGTTGAGCATTGAATCGTATCTAGGTTTAATTTTCATTTAGTGTAATATTCCTTAGTAGATGAATGTATTAACTATGATAGGATAGCACTAAGGTAGTCAGAAGGAAGGCTTGAGAAGCCTCTTTGTGTATAAATATATGTAATTGATGCCCAAATGAGCGTGTTGAATGTTATTGTTATCGTTGCTAGTCATTGTAGAGAGATGCAGAGAGATATATGAGTCCATGTACATATTATGTTGAAGTAATACAAGCAGAGAGGTTTGATTCCAAATATGTGTTGTTGTATTCATCTGATTTCATTGAGTACATGTGATGTTTCTTTCTATTTTATGTGTTTTATGCGTTTTATATGCATGAGTATGATTTTTATGGTTAAGTATGGGAACCTTTGATGTTTCTATAAGTTTCAATTGTTTCTCTTCTGAGAGTTTTGGTGCAAGGAGTGCATAGGGTCCGCAAGGAGTGCAAAGGCCGAGTCAAGATTTGACTTAGAAGCTTAGAATAGGTAGCGTGAAATTTTACAATGGAAGTGCAAGGAGTGCACAGTCTCTTGGTGGAGAGAAGAGCTTGCATAAAACCCGTGCAAGATGTGCGTTGAGACAACACTTAGTATAAGTGTTGAATAAATTTTAGAGAGGACAAACGCAAGGAGTGCGTAGGGAGATTTTCAGAAAAAATATGTAATTTCAAAGGACACAAGGAGTGTGCCATAGGTATGAAATACTTCAAATATCAAAGCTCAAAAAGGATAGCGTTGAAATCCTTAAGGAGGGGGAATTTTGTTTGTTTTAAGGGCCGAACGAATGAGATCCATTTGGGAAACTATAGGAGATCTGAGAACCATTAGATTTGGAGAAGTTGCACAAGGTTTAACCTTTGAAGTCCTTCATACTTTGCGTATTCGTGAGATTGGAGTATAGAGCATGGAGGAATCAGTATCCCCAAAGTCTCGAAAGTCAAAGCTAGTCGAAACTGTCCAATCCCAAAGGACACGTGTCAACAAATCATCAAATTTGGAAGACCAGAAATCTGGGAGAATAGAGGGAAGAAGTGTTTGATCCCTCTAGAGCCCCGAAGTCCGTAGTTGATCTGAACCATCGATCAGAGGAGGACACGTGGTAGTATATCCGTAAGTCCATAGAAATAGTACTCTGGAGGAAAGGAGCAAAATATTTCTTGAAGTAAGGATTCTCGAAGTCTCGAACTGCGGGATTCATCCTAGTCGTTGATCTAAAGGAGGACACGTGGAGAAAGGAGAGGTCCTTCGACGTTTCACGTATTCAGGAGATATAAGTTTTTGTACTGCACACACTACTGGACCCCTGAAGCCCGAAATAGATCTGGGAAATCCGTTTGACAGAGTGTGGTGGTCGTCGATTTGGGTCCTTCGCGAGTTTGCTAATCCGGCACTTGGGGAGAATTGTGGTGCGGTGCTTCCAAAATTCCTAAAGCCATGAGATGTGAAGTGAATTTCGATCGTCGATCTGGTAAGAGAACAGGAGCCTCCCGATCTACCTCTGCTAGTTCGGCACTCCGGGAGCACTGTGTGTTGGAGCGGGAAATTTACCGAAGACCAGATTTTTGAAATTGATTTCCATCGTAGATTTGATAGGGTGGTGTGAGTCATCGATCCTTGTTGTGGTTCAGCGCTCCATCACTTCAGTGTTCGAAAGGTTTGGATTCATGTTCAGTTGGGACTCTTGAATCTTGATAGCTCCAAAGTCCCAAATTCTTCGGAGACTGGAGGTTTGACCCATGGTTCCCAAAGAGGCTTTGTTATTGCTCGGGGACCCCTGAAAAGTAGATTTCTCTTTCAAGAAGATGATTTTAAGTCCTATATAGTGAATTTGAGGGATCAGAGAGAGCCTGTGAGTTTATTCAGTTCCCGAAGTCATCGATCCTTAGACCGGGAGGTCACGCAGGACCCAAGGAGTGGGTGAGGGTACGCATCAACTATTGTTTATCCATGGTCTAAGGTAGCATTTTTCCATGTAGCCCGAACAACTTAGATCAAATATTTTGTTTCTGGGTTCAACACTCTTTAATGGGTTTCTAATTTTATGTGTTTAAACCATTTAGATTAACACAATCAAATCGCCACTTATAATAATTCATACTTCAGCTAGATGCTTGATTGTACCAAGGTTTTGACAAAATTCATGAGAAGAGGTAGAGATGCAGAAAGAGGATCTTCTCATTCGGTGCACAATATGGATGGGTGAATGACATTTTTCTCCAAGGGCGTGAGTTCCTTCACATCTATTGGCCCAATTCCTTGGGCATTTTTCTACTTTGGAACCAAACTACAACTGTGCTCTCCAATCTATGAAGAGGCTTATGCCTGCTCTGATACCATGACAATGTTCAGAGAGAGAGGAAGAATAGAAAAATTGAACAAAACAAAGATGCATGATCAATTCTATGGGGTTTCAATACCCATCTAGCTATTAAATAGGTTACAAAGATACAATGAGGATCTAAAAGGATCCACCAAACACTGTAGTAAACTCAATGAGTAACTGATGCTAAATGGACTTGACTCGGTGAGATGGAAAACAACTTGACATCTAGATATTATCTCTAACACTCCTATTTAATATCAGTTGTACATACATCAACACTTACAATTCTCAAATGGTTTCGGATGACCATTAACCTCACACATAAATGGTTTCGGATGACCACAAATCTTCATGATGGAAAAAATGATTTACAGTTCAGACACATGCTTGGAATTTCTTCATTTTGAGCTTCATCCTTGAACTTCCTTTTCCTTTCTTTTGTACCTTCATATTGACCATTGATTTCCACATAAAAAAAAATCCATCTACCAAGATACATGGGTACCATCCATTGTACTCGCTAGTTCTGTAGGAATACATTTCACCTACACGGTTCATCAAACACTAAACATACTTTGGTTCCTCACTCTGAGATTACTATCTCGCATTTCCCCTTCTTATCGAAGACAACTTCTCTGAAATCTTATATACAAGTACACCTTCCACCCTCGTACTGATTGAAAGTACATGTGTCAATGATGTGGATTGCATGTCTCTATTCCCATGGATTCATCGTCACAATTCTAATATGCTTAGGTAAATTGATATAAAGTATTTAATCTGATCCTTTTAAGTTTAAATCTCTACTAATATTACAATAATATCCAAGACAATATTTCTCATACCCTCTACTCCTATTTATACTAAATCTATCTATCCAAATGAACAATCTAAAGGAATATCCTTCTAGAAGTGGAAGCTTCTATTAGGTCTTCTTACATTTGACTTATTCTTCCTTATTGATGGACCTTATTAATATTGGCCTTTATTACATGAAATTATATTATTCTGCCTACATGAGGGTTTAGGAAGGTTAGGTCCCTGACATTCCCTCCCCCTTGAAGAAGAGACTTTTCCTCAAGGATTCATATGAGGAAATTGTTGTAGAATCGTGATCGGCTAATAGGTAGCATCTTTTGAAGGTGTATATTTATATTGGACTAACACTTCCTTGATGGTGCACTGACGGAGACGACGCTCTCGTTGGGCCAAGTCTTCTTGTGGTTGCAACCATATGGAACCTTTTTCATCCAACTCAGGGAGACTATTTTGATTTTGGAACTTAGTTCCAATCACATTCTTTAAGCAGGAAACATGAAAAAAGGATGGATCTTAAACTAACTGGGTAGATCTAACTGATAGGCCATCGGTCCCACATGCTTGAGCACTATATAAGGTGCATAAAATTTGGGCGCAAGTTTTTGACAGTGTTTAGCTTTGAGTGAAGTCTACTTATAAGGTTGTAGTGAATGAAACACCTAATCCCCTTCAACAAAATGGCATACGGAATGACCTTGATCTACTTGTTTCTTCATGTGATTCTGATCCATGACCAAATTGTTTGTGAGGGCACAAAGAATAGCCTTGCAGAATGTAATATTTTTATTAACCTCCTGAACCTTCGAGACTCCTGGAATATAAGAGAGAATTGATGGGGTATTTTGGCCATATACTTCTTCAAAATGATTCATGCTAGTAGTTGTATGGTAATATGTGTTGTACCACCATTCATCTAAGGGTAATCATTGAGCCCACCGATTTTGCCTCTCAGATGAAAAACACCTCAAATATGTTTCCAAACAATTGTTGATGACTTTAGTCTAGCCATCCTTTGAGGGGTGATAGGCAGTGTTGAGATGCAATTGGGTGCCCTATAGATTGAAAAATTCTTGCCAAAAATTGCTAGTGAAAATGGGGTCTCTATCAAAGACAATAGAATTAGGAATGCCATGAATCTTGAAGATATTTTCCATGAATATTTGAGCCACTATGGCAATTGTGAATGGGTGTTGAAGAGCACAAAAATGAGCATATTTAGAGAGACTATCTATGACCACCACGATGACAGACTTATTTCCTGATTTACGTAAGCCTATAATGAAATTCATAGAAATGTCTTGCCAAATAGTAGGAGAAATTAGAAGCGGTTGGAGTGTGCCTGGAGATTTGACAGTTTCTCCCTTGTTGTGTTGACAAACCTCACATTCAGCCACAAAGGTGTGGACTTCCTGTTTCATACCCTCTGACAAAAAATAACGTTTGACCCATTCATAGGTTTTGGTAAGCCTTGAATTCCTAGCTATGGGTGAGGCATGAAGTTCAGAAAGCACTATGGATTTAAGTTTGGATTGCTTGCATAAATACAAACGGACTTTGTAGCAAATCTATTCATTATTCCAAGAGTGCCCTGGAGAAATTGAAGAATTGTGTTGCAATTGGTGGAGCAGGCTAGAAATTTTGGGTTCTTGCAGCCATTCTTGACGAACATCTTGGAGCCAATCTAGTACAATGAAGGAGAGGGAGAAAAGGGACCCGTCTTCTTCATATTTCTGGGAAAGAGAATCAACCACTACATTTTTCTTTCCCTTCTTGTAAATGATCTCATAATCATAGCCAAATAGCTTGGTCACCCATTTTTGTTGCGTCAGGGATGAAATTTTTTATTCTAGGAAATACTTGAGACTCTAATGATCAGTTTTGATTTGGAATCATTGAACCAATAAATAAGGATGCCAGAGATCCACAACATGAAGAATAGATAACATTTCCTTTTCATAAATGGATTGGCCTAAATGTCGCTCTGAAATGTTTTTGCTAGTGAAGGCCAAAATCTTGCCATCTTTCATGAGGACAACTCCAATTCCTTTCTCGGAAGCATCACATTCCAATATGAATGTCTTTGTGAAGTCTGGAAGGGATAGGATGGGGGTCGAGAACATAACATCTTTTAAGGCTTGTAAGGCATGATCTAAAGTTGAATTCGAAGTGAAATCATTCTTTTTAAGGATATAAGTGAGAGGAGTTGCAATCTTTCCATAATTCTAAACAAAATTCCTATAATATCTCGTTAAACCCAAAAAACCACGCAATCTCTTAGGAGTTTTAGAGCGAGGCCAATCTTGCATAGATTCAATTTTCTTAGGATCCACTGGGACACCATCCTTTCCAACAATATGACCCAGGTATTCCACTTCTAAGGCACCAAAGACACATTTAGATTGTTTGACGAAACGTTGGTGCTTAGAGAGTAGATGTAGAACTTGATTCACATGGGAGAGATGGGATGGCCAACTTTTACTATAGATGAGAATATCATCAAAGAAAACTAAGAAAAAATGACAGAGAAAAGGATGGAAGACATGATTCATAAGAATTTGGAAAGTGGAAGGAGCATTACAGAATCCAAAGGGAATTAACAAGAATTCATAATGACCCTCATGAATGAAAAATGCAGTCTTGGGAATGAATTCTTCTTTCATACGAATCTGGTGGTAGCTAGAACGTAGATCCAATTTGGTAAAGTATTGAGCACCACTCAATTCATCCAAGAGGTCATCAATGACATGAATGGGGAATTTGTCTTTGATTGTGAGTTTGTTGAGGGAGAGAAAATCAAGGCACATGCACCAAGTACCTTCTTTATTGAGTACCATGACCACAGGGGAAGAATAGGGGCTAGTACTGAGACGGATAACACCGGATTCTAGAAATTCATGAACAATTTTCTCAATTTCATTCTTCTGGGCAAAGGGATAACGATAAGGAAAAACATTGGGAGGAAGATTGTCCGGGATTAGAGGAATAGAATGATCATGGACTCCCCGAGAAGGGGGGATTTCTTTGGGAGTGGTAAAAACAACTTGGTGGCGGGAGAGGATAGATTGGAGGTTGGGATGCACAGAAGGTGTCTCAACAACATGAATGGACTGGAGTTGGGATATAATTCCTGAATGACCTTTTTTGAGGATATTTTCCATGCGATGGGAACTGATGATCTCATGGGAGCCTGCTCTGATGCATTGGAACTTATATTGTTGTCCCTCCTATTGGAATTGCATGGTTAAGTCCTTAAAATCCATGAGAATGGGGCCTAGAATGCGTAACCATTTGACACCAAGAAAAATGTCACACCCATTTTTATAGCAAACATATGTGATTTCAGGTGATACTAACCAATTTGGAGTCACACATTTTCACATCATCCCCCACATTTCATGGAACTACCATTGGAAATCATGATTTGAAAATTATTGACGGCA
>SNQJ01S0203256.1:0-16684 GCA_010110895.2 Picea sitchensis
CACACTCTTCTACACTACTACCTGGTGTGGTCCCTTTTCTCTTCATCTTGGGCCCAACCCCTCATCATGCACCCCTGGCTAATGCTTTTCCACTTCTATGCTCCTCTTTTCTTCTTATCTCAACTCTTCTTGCATACCTCTTGACTCTTTTCTCCTCTGATCCTCTGGATCCATTCCATTCCTCACCTTGTCTCAACAATTTTTGGATACTCCTCAGTAGATCTATTCTCTCTCTGAGGAAAAGGATATTTTTCAAGGGGGAGGGTATGTTAGGGACCTAACCCATCACGTAGATAGAATAATATATTTTCCATGTAATAAAGGTTGTCATTATTTAATAAGGCCTAAATATATTTTCCATTTAATAAAGGATGACACTAGTTAGTAAGGCCTATTTAATAATTGTGAACAAGTCAATGTAAGAATACCTAATAGAAGCTTATGCTTCTAGAAAGATCTTCCTCTAGAATGTTCTTTAGAATATAGAATTAGTATAAATAAGAGTAGGAGGCATGCAAAATATTGTCTTGAGAATTATTGTAATAGAGATATGCTCTATTGGAGGTTTCCCCCTTGAAGAGACAAGTGAACATTTCTTTCTTTGAATAAAGGTATTATTTTTGGTATTGTTGTTCTCAATATTTTGTTTTTCCATTGATATTTGATGAGTATTCCCATTTATGCATATTATATTACATATGGTACTTTACAAAGACACTCTAAAAAATCCAAGGGGTGTGGACTTCATCACTTAGGCCCTTACTAGTATCACTAATGATATCCCCACTAGACACCATATCCTCTATGCCACGCCTCTTTGCAAGCATATCCTAATTCTTGCTCCACTATGGCACATCACACTCTTCTGCACTACTACATGGTGCAGTCCCTTTTCTCTTCATCTTGGGCTCGACCCCTCATCACAAACCCCTGGATAACTCTTTTCTACTTCTATTCTCCTCTTTTATTCTTATCTCAACTCTTCTTGCATACCTCTCGACTCTTTTATCCTTTGATCCTCTGGATCCATTCCATTCCTCACATTGTCTCAACAATTTTTGGATACTCCTCAGTATATCCATTCTCTCTCTAAATTTCCCCCATATTTTCCAAACCCACTCCACCCCAGTGCTACAGGAGTTTACTCAATCATTTGATTGGGATCCATGTGCATCGACCCTTTCTCCATGAACAACATTTTTATCCAAAGTGGAATATCTTCCAACATCTACTTTCTCGGACCTTTCATGAACTTTCTTTTAACCTTGTTGAAATAATCGTTGTATTCCATAACAAAATGAACAATGTAGCCTTCTTTTACTCTAGAAAACCATAAGTCAATAGTTTGAGTCCACTTGCTATCCAATACTTTCAATATTTCAATCTTATCTTGATCCCACAACACTATTTCCAAAGGCCACATCGTAGAATTGGTAGTATTTTACTTTTTAGCCATTTGTGCAACAGACAAGGAAATTAAACAAAGAAAATATCATTCATATCAGTGTAGAGATACCAGCTATATCTCCATTGGTTAAAATTCACTCTCAATCCCTGATTTTCTTGAAGGGAAAACTCATGCTCTTTTGTAGTAAACCAATCTTGAATTTACTCGTGATATGGATGCCACACCATCTCTTTCCTTCATCATTCCCAACAAGGATTTCAAGTCTTGACAACAGAACAATTTATTAGGTGTTTTATTCCATGCTTGCACACATCCTTCTCAAAACTAGGGAATTTATACCTAGGGTCCATCGAGAGTTTTCCAAAAAAAACATGTAGCTCCAACATATCAATCCTCAACCAAGTTCGAGGAAGGTCTCGCCCAAGATGCAGAGAGGATCATAGAGACCATAAGGTCTTGTGACAGGGATGAAGGCTAAACATATGAACATACATCAGGACTTACATTCATTTGACTCATATATAAAATTTTATTAGGACAGACTCATATGCCATAGAAGTTTGTATCTCGTCTATATAAATCCTCAGAAATACAACAGACTGCACGATATGCCTTCTCTCAAGACTCAGACATATAATAAACACATAAGTATATTCAAAATCACTACAATATTACAATAGGCTCAGAGCGAGCTTGATACTAAAGACTCGATGAATCTCCTCTAAACATCTAGCTAGCCTCATTTTCTATATCAATGCTTCCTTTTATAACTTTCTCTTCTCTAGAGCTCTGTCTCTTTCTTCTCTGCTCCACTCACTTGACTGAAGAAAAAACCTCACATGCTTCTAGAACCTGCCTACAGTCCATGTAGACTTCAAGAATTAGGAAAATATTAACTGCCCTACTAGCTCATCTTTTTTCAGCTCCATGATCCCTTGTGTTGTTGACAGTAATCATTCGAGAGGATTTCTCATTGATTCTTTTCTTGATTCCGGCATGCATCTTTTTTATTTTTGGTGTGCATCAAAACTGGGACTGATGCACATTCAATAATATTTTAGGCATGTTTTGTAATGTCAAAAATCGGTCTGGCATACACCCCTCACAGACTTCCATATGTGCACGTAAAAAATTAGAATGAGCGTGCACAACTTCTTTTGTGTGCACGTGAAAAGATAAACCCAAAAATTTGGGTTACAACATCCCTTTGCTCATGTGGTTGACTACTTGTTTCTTTTTAACCCAATGGAAGTTTATAGTAAAGATGCATTTGATCGATCAAAATGTTTTGACTATAAATATTATGTGATTGAGGCATAATTACCCTATTTTTGAAATAGTCGAATCTATCAATATTTTGGTTTAATATATACAAAAAAAACATTATTAGCATGGGATGATAACATATATAGTGAGTATAGGATGTCCATGACATTCATTTAAAGGTGATATTTCTCCATCATTATGTTGGTTTAATATATATGAAAGGAAAGTTATTGGCATGGGATGATAACACAGATAGTGAGTATAAGATGTTTGTTGGCCCTTGGTTATGAAAGTAAGCAAAGATCAAGGAAGAAAAGGCAGAACGTGAACTATGCAAAAGACACAGTGACTGTTACTGGTTCGAAGTGAGAAAAAGAGAAGAAAAGATGGAGCGAAGTAAAAGGAAGAAAGTCATTGAATGAGGAGATCGAAGATGATAGATCAACAAGAAAGAAGGACCGTGGAAAAGTCAGCAAGCGGAAAAAGCCATCGTTGGATGCTTTGGAGCACCTCACAAGAAGGAAGGAAAGCCAGGTTGGCGAAGCCCTAAAAACGTGGGTCAAGTTGACCTAGGGTTTTGGACACCTAGGGTTTTGGTATCTAGGGTTTCTGACACTTAGGTTTTGACCTAAGGATGTTGGTGATCTATTGTAAGGTATAAATAAGAACCTAGATGAGGGAAGAGGGTTTGTTCTAGTTGTTGTTATTGATGTAATGATTATTGTTGTGTGAGAGAGAAGTGTTAAGTGTGAGACCCTTTTGGTATTCTAAGATCTTCAGCTGGGTGCGGAGATCAGTCATGCAGCTGGGTGCACAGGAAGGGGAGAGATAGAGAGGAGAAGGAGGAAGATCTGCTAGCTAAGAGCACAGACAAGAACTGTATGCTTCATCTTAATATATTATAAGCATAGTTATGTGGGAATATCCCTAGAGAGAGGGTGAACCACGTATATCTTGTGTTGTGTGTGGTTGATGCTCTGTTCTTTGTCATTTAATATGTTGCTATGATGATAATGTGTTAGATCTGACATATAACTTGTGCAGTAGATTATAAGAGGGTAAAGAATATTAGATTGTTGTGTGTAGATCACTTTGAACCCACTTTACATTCCTTTTGGTTGTAGAAATATTTTTCCTACAACCCCACATAGCTGCTTCAGGTGAGACTGCATCTACCTCGCAGGTGTTGCCGAAAGGGCCAGTATCTAGGGATTGTTGGTGCGCTCTTGGAGCTTAACCCTGGGTCTTACCCTGTGCCAACAAATGGTTCTGTTGTCGGGATAGGAATCTTCTTGAGGGAATGTCAAGGTGGAATCCATCAAAGACAGAGATTCAAAAGTGGATAGAGGATCAAGAAAAGGACTTCGTTGAAGCCCAGAACAAGAACCCTAATCTTAGTACTGAGGATTGGTTGGAGAGATATATATTTACTGATATACACGATATTTTCTTTGGAGGAATCCATCAGGAGCTAAATGAGTGGTTAGATAGGTTAGCAGATACCCAGTTTGAGATCAGATCTAGACCTCCTGTGGTTTGAACGTTAGTGTTGATCAAGAAGGTCAAGAGAGTTAATAACATTGTATCACGAGTAGTATATCACTGGTTTGATAGCACCATTGGAGGGTGCACCACTAAGTTTGTTTTTGATAGAGTACAGTCATATAGCCAAGCCAAGAGATATCTCTTCAAGGGACCCAAAGGAAAATTTTCACATTTTTTGAAGCTGAGGATCAAGATGTTATTGCATGAGAAGAACATATTGAAGATATAGTAGATTGGTCCTATTTGAAAAAAAGATAATGTTCAGGAATTCGAATAGCGACAACGACAAAGAGGCTGGACATACACGCAGTGGGAAAACGTTCAGAGAATTTCATTTTGCGAACCTGTTCAAGAAAAAATACGGGGACGAGGGTTTCTACAGTGGAGAAGAGGCAGATATGACAGACGAAGAGCATTCATAACCCACTGGGGAAGAGGAAGGAAAAGCTGAAGAGCCTCGCTGGGACAAGCCAGAAACTTCAGGAACTGCGCAGACTGCTGAAGTAAGTACTATTATCCCTCCTGTTGATTCAATAACATTAAGAAATCAAAGTAATCCAAGACACTAGATTGTTCAGAGAAATGTCACTAGTAGTCCACCACATATTCAGTCAGGAACCCTAGGAAGATCTATGGAAGATGAGATGAGGATCCCTATTTTTAGGGGAGATGGGTCTAAATACCATGATCAACACTGGTTCCTATGTGAATCCATATGATATATTAAAAATTTCACCGACGAAGTTGTTAGAAGAACCCAGTTTAGTACTACCCTAAGGGATCACGCACTGAGCTGGTACATGAAGCTTGTCCAAGGACTTGCATAGCCTAAGCCACTAAATCAGATCAAGAATGTGTTGATTGCAGAGTTCAAGAAACCCAAGTTGGAATCACAATGTATTACAGAGCTGAAAGAGATCAATCAGAAGGTCTCCGAACCCGTTTTGGAATTCGATCAGAGATTCAAGACCTTAACCGACAAATTGACTTTTCAGATCCCAGATGAGCAGAACAAAGAATGGTTCATTGCTGCTCTCTTACCACACATCAGGGTTCCTATGTTGCAACAGAAGATTGCTTCACAGTCTGAGGCGTTGGAGATGGATATGAAGATATAATTATCCCCTATGGGAGAATCCAGCTCAGGTATGAGTCAGCTAACTAGTTTGTCCCTGCAGGTCGAAGATATGAAAAAAGACAAGGGAAAATATAAAAGAGAGGACATCTGGTGTGTCATATGTAGATTAGAAGGCCATGACAAGGAACATTGTCCCCTATTCCATGAATACTTGGCCTCTAGAGCTTTGAGCCCTTTGAAGCAAGTCACCTTACCTTGATGCGAGGTATGCATAAATAGACATCGCCCTAGTGAGTGTTATTACATGCAAAAGTATGTTCAGACACCTACAAATTTGTATTGCACATTTTGTAAGTCTATGGGGCATGATGATAGGGATTGCAGGGCTTACGATCTCATGCATGAAAGGTAAAGAGACATGTACAAAATTCAAGGAGAAGTACAACAAGAAGGAAACACTATGTAGTATAACTCCCCTCGGAGAGGAAACTTCAATCCTCGTGGTGAATTCAGAGGAAGAGGATGAGGAGAAGGTATGGGTCGAGGCCAAGGACATATAATCTATTATAACTATGCACAACTAGGACAACTAGCAAGGGACTATCAGAACCCTTGTACCACTTGCAACTATTGCAACTCCTTTGAGCATGTTATCGAGGAATGTCCAACATTGTTGGCTAAGCTTCAGGAAAGACGAGGACCAAAACAAAACCTACAACTGCAATCGATATACGTTGAATCTCGTGAAGAAGATACTAGATTCATTGTTATAAATAGAGGAGGTGTTGTTATAGGAGAAGACAAACTGACCCAAGGAAAGACTACAGAAGACTCAAGAGTCAGGAAAGCTACAGAGAAGACCCAAAATTTTGATGTAAAGAAAGAAAGACAAATATTGAGGAGGCAAGAAAAGAGTTCAAAGTAGACCAAGGCTCTTCATCAAAGACACGACCGGAAGTGAGAGAATATGGAATGCCTTAGGCATTTGATCAATCTTTTTCTCCAAAAGAAGGAAAAGAGGTAAGCAAGCTCATGGAATTTTTATATACTTGTATTAAGTTGATTCAAGATGAGAATGTTGTACAAGAGCTACAAACTTTAATCAGACAGTATGATCTAGGAAATATAAATCGCTTACTGAATAGGGAAGTACACCAAATTGCTAAAAAGAGAAGGAAAAATAAGGAATTACACTTGAATGCTCAAATAGGAGAATATGATATAGACAATGTGGTCCTCAACTTAGGGTCAAAGGTCAATGCCATGACAAAGCAAACCTGGGCACTGATGGGAAAACCAAAGTTGATCTATTCCCCTGTCAGGCTTAGGATGGCTAATCAGTAAGTTGTAAGCCCCTTTAGCAGACTGGAACATGTCCCTGTGGACATCGATAGAGTAAGGACGTTTGCATATTTTGAGGTAATTGAGATAGTTGATGATAGTTGTCCTTACCCTGCGTTGTTAGGAATTGATTGGGCTTTCAATAATTCCACCGTGGTTGATTTAAAGAAAAGGCGTATGATGTTTGAAAGAGATGGCCTCAGGGTCATTTCACTTTTAGATCCAGATGAAGTTCAGCGATACATAGAACCTATCAGAGAAGAAGACCACGCATACAAACTAGAAAAAATATACAAAATAACAACCAGACAACAGGATTACATTAATCCTACGACCGATGGGAACCTAAGTTGGTGAAGCAACAACGCTTTTTCATCGGATTCAGAAGAAGCACTGGAGAACTGGAAAAACAAAATGTATGAAGTATCCATAAGGAGATGTGATAGATTAACCAGAGAAGTTCACTGGATCGGCGCAATGGTAAGTAACCTACCCACCTTTGATGGTCTTAACCCTTTAGAAGCCTTCTTATCAGAATTTGAAGCAAGTGTACCAACACAACAGAGATTGTTGGCAATGGATGAGGCCTTGAAAGCAACCCCATCAACATGGTGGGGAACACACAAAAACAACATTACAGACTGGGTACAATGTCATACCTTGATGACTGCTCGGTTCTCAACACAAGTAGAAGGATGCGAAGTTTGTTACACAAGTCAAAGTTGCACAAAAGGACCATGTGCAAAGTTGTGAAGAATCCTGGAGCAACATTCCTCAAGAGAAATGGGTGCACAAATTCATTAATATGTTGGACACAACCCCTATCAATTGGTACCTTCAAGCAGAGTTGTGCCTCATCACTACAGATTGGGAAGGTATGACTCATAATTTTGTAATTACCTTATTATTTGAGAGTCAATGTCCATCAGTAGACCAATCATTACAGAATGTAAGACATAAAGTATTTGAGGAGGCCTCTATCCTCCCTTTAGAAGAAGAAGAGGATGAATAGATTGCGCCCTTTCAGAAAATGCAAGGCTGCTACAACATAAATGCTGATGAAGATGGTGATCATAGGAAGGTGAACATCGCAGAAACATAAGGCCAACTAGATGTGGAAGGAACAAGATTTGAGTTACCATTCATCAGACAACCGATTGATATTAACAAGGTCAATATTGGAATAGAGCAGACACCTAAGTTTGCAAATTTTGGAGATTATTGGGATGTTGCTACCATTGACAAGATTATAGAGTTACTGCATGAGTATCGGGACTTGTTTCCAACCAAGTTCACTAATATGAAGGGTATTAAAGGGACTATGGTAGAGATGATGATCCCTTTGAAACCAGATGCAAGACCAGTCAAACAAAGACCCTATAGACTGAACCCTAAATATAAGGAGAAAGTAAAAATTGAGCTCGACAGAATGATGGAAGCAGGAATTATAGAACCTGTCAAAGAATTAGAAATGGATTAACCCTATGGTGGTAAAAGACAATAAGACATGAGAGATCATGTTATGTGTGGATCTCAGGAAGCTAAATGATTCATGTTTGCATGACCCATTCCCTACATCATTCACTGACGAAGTGTTAGATAATGTGGGAGGCCAGGAGGTATATTCTTTTATAGATGGATTTTCAAGATACCATCAGATCCAGATTGCCAAGGAAGATCACCATAAAACCACATTTTCAAAAGAATGGGGATCCTATCAGTATACAGTGATGTCATTTGGACTGAAGAATCCCTCGGCCATATTTTCCAGGGTAGTGGTCAAAGCATTCAAGGAGTTTCTGCATAAGTTTCTAGAAGCATATTTTGATGATTGGACTATTTTTAGTTTATTGAAAAATCATATTGAATGTCTAAGGCTAATGTTGGACAAATGCAGGCAGTGTCAGATTGCCTTGAATATGAAGAAGTGCATCTTCTTCTCACCATTTGGAGTGTTGTTTGGTCATATTGTATGCAAGTGGGGATTGTTGGTATATCCATCTAAAATTTCCATTATAGTTGATCTAAACCCTCCCACTTCAATCAAATAGCTGTGCACTGCGTTGGGACACCCAAGATACTACAGGAAGTTCATTAAAGAATATCCCTAGATTACAACACCCATGGACAATATTTTGAAGAAAGACTATCAATTTCAATGGACAAAAGAGTGTCGGCAGAGCTTCGACACACTGAAACAGAAAATGGTTATTGCGCCTATTCTGGTTTTCCTATATTGGAGCAAGGAGTTTCGTGTGCATGTCGATGCGTATTCTATTTCCTTAGGAGAAGTGTTAGCACAACCTAGGGAAGGAGATATTGACCATCCGTTAGATTTTGCTAGTAGGAAGCTATCAACCGTTGAGATCAATTACACCACTACTAAGCGAGAGGGGTTAGCCATGGTGTATGCACAGCAAAAATATCGCCACTACTTGTTGGGAGGACACTTTAAAATGTTTACTGATCACTTTGCGTTGAAATATCTAGTCAACAAGCCAGTGTTAGGGGGGAGAACTACATATGGCTTCTGCTATTTCAGGAATATGACTTTGAGATCATAGTAAAGCCAGGAAGAATGAACAAAGGTCCTGGCCACTTGTCAAGGTTGGAACATGGCGAAGAGCCGACCAGTTTGGAGGATGCACTATCATATGAAAAACTATTGGCCATTAGAAATATTGGTGACCACTTCACAGAGATAGTCCATTTCCTATCAACATGAATGGCACTTAGCGATTATACAATTCCACAGAAGAAGCAGCTAGTAGTGCACGTTGCAAAATTTTCACTTATAGTAGGACAACTATACAAGATGGGACCTGATGAGATATTGAGAATATGTGTTATGGAGGTAGAGCGACCACTGATCCTCATAGAATATCATGAATCCATCGTGGCAGGACATTACATAGGGAAAGAAACTGCACAAAAGGTTCTTAGAGATGGCCTTTGGTGGCCTACCTTACACAGAGATGCTAAAGACTATTACAGAGCCTGTGATGGATGCCAAAGAGTTGGGAAACCGTCCAGAAGAGATGAAATTCCATTAGCACCGCATTTGACCCTACAAGAATTTGAGAAATGGGTCATTGACTTCGTTGGACCTATAAACCCATCAGGAAAGCACATAGGAGTGAGGTACATAATTACTGGAACAAAGTACTTAACCAGATGGGCCAAAGCAAGAGAAGTTAAGGAATGTAGTGCAACTACAATTGCGCACTTCATATTTGATGACATCATAACCAGGATTGGATGCCCAAATATCCTTATGAGTGATCAAGGCACACATTTTATAAATAAAACAGTTGAAGCCTCGACTAAGGAATTTGCAGTCCATCACCATAAGAGCACGCCTTACCATCCACAATAAAATGGGATAGTGGAAGCATTCAACAAGATCTTGGAGACAACGTTGACGAAGATTTGCAGTGTGAATAGGGATGACTGGGATTTAAGAGTACTAGCACTACTATGGGCCTATAGAACCACTTGCGAGAAGCTAACAATACAGACCCCTTTTAATTTGGTGTATGGTCTTGAAGCCATTGTCCCAATGGAATATTTGGTACCAAGCCTAAGAATTGTTGCCTTCACAGATATGGATGGCACTGGCGTTGTTCAAGAAAGGCTTGCACAGTTGGTTGAACTTGAAGAAGACAGATTTATTGCAGGATTCCATTAGCAAGTATAGAAAGAAAGAGAGAAGGCCTATCATGACAGTCACATCAAGAAGAAGGAATTTAAGCAAGGTGATCTAGTACTGGTATATAACAATAAGTTCATAAAACATTCTGGGAAGTTCAGAATGCATTGTCTCGGGCCATATGAGATCGCCTATGTTACAGAAGGAGGAGTTGCGTAGTTGAAGACTTTGAAGGGAGAATGGAAGGAAGGATTAGTTAATGGGATTCGTTTGAAATTGTATTATGACAACCAGCTGCCCCGCAGCTCTAAGTAAAAGCATAAGGAAAAGGGTCTAGGTACCAAGTGCAGTTGAAAATGGGTACCAGACACAGAAAATACAGTCTGCACAAGGAAGGAGATGAGGCATAGATAATAAAATAGAGGTTGTACTACGCAGTCTGAAGTTGAAGTAAAATCGAAAGGTCAGATTTGAAGTGCCTTGGGATGAGTCATAGGTGAGTGTTGGGGGCCTGTTGGCCCTTGATTATGAAAGTAAGAGAAGATAAAGGAAGAAAAGGAAGAATGTGAACTGTGCAGAAGACAAAGTGACTATTACTGGGTCGAAGTGAGAAAAAGAGAAGAAAAGATGGAGCGAAGTAAAAGGAATCAAGTCATTGAACGAGGAGATCGAGGATGAAAAATTTGCAAGAAAGAAGGACCATGGACAACTCAACAAGCGAAAAAATCCATCGTTGGATGCTTTGGAGCACTGCGCGAGAAGGAAGGAAAGATAGGTTGGAAAATCCCTGAAAACACGGGTCAAGTTGACCTAGGGTTTTGGACACCTAGGGTTTTGGTATCTAGGGTTTGTGACACTTAGGTTTTTACCTAAAAATGTTGGTGAGCTATTGTAAGGTATAAATAAGAACCTAGATGAGGGAAGAGGGTTCGTTCTAGTTGTTTTTATTGATATTATGATTATTATTGTGTGAGAGAGAAGTGTTAAGTGTGAGAACCTTCTGGTATTTTAATATCTTCAGCTGGGTGCAGAGATCAGTCCTACAGTTGGGTGTGCAGGAAGGGGAGAGATAGAGAGGAGAAGGAGGAAGATCTGCTAGATAAGAGAACAGACAAGAACTGTATGCTTCATCTTAATATATTATAATCACAATTCTGTGGATGTATCCCTGGAGAGAGGGTGAACCACGTATATCTTGTGTTATGTGTGGTTGATGCTCTATTCTTTGTCATTTAATATGCTTCTATGATGATAATGTGTTAGATCTGAAATATAACTTGTGCAGTAGATTATAAGAGGGTAAAGAATATTAGATTGTTGTGTGTGGATCACTTTGAACCCACTTTACATTCCTTCTCGCGCGGTGCTCCAAAGCATCCAACGATGGATTTTTTCGCTTGTTGAGTTGTCCACGGTCCTTCTTTCTTGTTGATCTGTCGTCCTCGATCTCCTCATTCAACGACTTACTTCCTTTTACTTTGCTCTGTCTTTTCTTCTCTTTTTCTCACTTCGACCCAGTAACAGTCACCGTGTCTTCCACACAATTTGTGTTCTGCCTTTTATTCCTTGATCTTCACTTACTTTCATAACCAAGGGACAACAATGTCCATCACGTTCATTTAAAGGGTGAGATTTATCCATCATGAATTTCAAGAAATATGTGATGGGGGTAAATCAAAGGTTGATGAATTTTTTTTGAAGAAATGTTGTATGAAAATAGGTTTCCCAATTGACAAAGAAAATGTGAAACCAAAAAGTCACAAAAGAAGTCATGCATTCAGAGTTGTAGATAACATTTTTCAATTGAGATTTTAAACTAAATAAACATGGGCTTTGACTGATGAGATCTTTATCTTGTGGGAGAATATTGATATTGAAATTAGAAGGTTAAAATTTTTAAAACCTTAGTATGTAGCACGTGTAAGATAGGTCTTGAAATTCAAAGTCTAATAGAAGAGATGATTATAAAACCTTAGAGATTGATATAAAGAGTGAAGGATGAAACACTTATCACAACCATAATATCAGGTGTAAGGTTGGGTGAATTATCAATGGAAAAAAAAAATTAACAAGTATGAGAAGTAAGTTTGTTGAGTTATTTTTTATTGATGTTAGGTTTATAAATTTTATTTCTTCACTATGGCATATTAATTTTCTAAGTATTTTGTTCTAGATATCATTATAACATTGTTTATTTTATTTATCTAGTCATAAAGTTTATATGAGAATACAAGAGAAAATTGTTAGAATGTTGAATGAAGAGAGTTAGGATGATGTTAGACACAACTATATAGACTCAAGATCTACAACAACTCTAAAACAATTTTTGTTGCATTCAAAAAGGTATGTTGATTTATTATATTCATTTGTAGATTAATTTTTACATATAATCTGAAAATTAAAGGAATTACACCCTATCTTATCCCCCTCATAGAAGTGAGCCTTTCCCCCATTGAGAGAACAACTATGATTAATTACTTAATGTACAAGAACAATATAAACAACATGGATGACAAGAGGATCCCAAAAATTTCTTCAAACTCCAGCCAAAACCACCCGTGGCTCAAGATGGGATGACATAAAGATGTCAAGTGTTGGATAAATCATTGGGAAATAAATGAAGAAGTCATTCCACAAAATATTGATAATATTAAAAATATTATTACATCTAAATTTAAGGAGAATATATGGTGTGATAAAGAATTAGAGGATAAAAAAAAATTAAGATACTATAGAGGTGATCAACCATAAACTATAAGATCAAAAGTATCTCTCTATTTTGACTAACGTGAAGAAGAAAGTCAACAATGATAAAATAAGAACAAATTCTCACAAGTTGCATAGTGAAACTAGGTGTTGGACAACTCCCAAAACACCTTGGGAAGAAAGAAAATGTCAGCTTTGTGACACTAAGAGGGTTGAAGATGAAAAACGCTTACCATTAGAATGCCCTGCATATATCCAAATTAGATCACAATTTCAAAATATTTGTCAAGTTACCAACCTTCCTAACCTTATAAGACATCAAAACTATGGTGATCTTGGAATGCCTCCCTTAATTCTTTTCGAGCACAAAAACAAAATTCTCAAGAAATCCAAGTAATCTCTTACCTTTCTTAAGGTCTGATAGACCATTCTAGTCTCAATGGAAATATGTGTGTGTGTGTGTGTGTGTGTGTGTGTGTGTGTGTAAAATAAGAGGAATATAGATCGAGTACGAGAGTTTTTTGTAAGTTATATTCAAAGAGTCAAGTTTGAAAGAAAAAAAAAAGGTAACATCTTCAAAATAATCAACTTGATCATACCCTTGATCACTACATTTAGAATGGGATCGACATTGTAAAATGTTGAGTAATATTAGGTAATAGTGAAAACATTGTAAATCTTGTTCTTAAAAAGGAGTACTCCTTAGTTATTGTGGATATCCATCATGGTTACAATATCCAAAACTTTGGTTATGATTGTGAGCCTTATACTTACTAAGAATTCAATAAAGTGATTATAGGATTTGTAGATGTCATAACATCACCACTTTGAATATTTGTGGTTTTACTTTTAGACACACATGCAATATTAATGTTATAGACCTTCAAGGATAAAGAAAATTCAAGGAAACAACTTTATTGGTAAGATATTTAAGGTGTGTCATTTAATGTTTAAAGTTAGTAATCAAATTTCATTATTTACAAGTTAATAGAATTTTTATCTATTTATGTTATAAGCACAATCCTAATATTCATAGATCCAATAGTGATCCATTTATGAGTGATATTAAAAGAATATACCTTGCATACTAGGAAAAATATGATACTTATGATCACATTCTTATAAATAAAAAGGTTGGAGGAAAGCATAGTCAATTATTGACTTATAATGTTGTGGTTAGAAAGCTAACATATTAATGGGTGGCAAGTATTGGGGGGATAATTCATGATCCCAAAGGAATTCAAATTGCAAAGTATTCCCAGGGAATTGGCAGCATATCCAACATCCTAATGAAAGTTTACTCTCTTTAGTATGCGCTCAACATCACCAAGGAGGAAGGAATCAATAAATTGATAGTGCTTGTAGAATCTTCAATGGTTATTAGAGAAATCAATGAGTAGGGAAGTCCATCTAGTAATAAATTTAGTGAAGACCTCAAAAACATTAAATGAATTGCAAATAATTTTGAGAAAATAAGTTTTGTACATATCAAATGGGATATTAACATTGAGGAAAACCTATGGGTAAAGCTTGCAAGGGATCCCTTCTAAAAAATAGAGTTAGTAGCATCCTCCATATCCCATAGTTGTCATACGGAAAATGGGAATTGGTCATTAAAAAACCTTAGATAGAAATTTTGGGATCCAATTCCCCCTCGAATTTCACATTCAAGCTTCAGATTGAGGCTCCCATGCCAAAATGCAAGGTGGTGAATTCGATGGGACATCAAGAAGGTGACCTATCTGACTCACACCCTTGATCCTTTATTTCGCATATGGGGAAGTTGAATGCACTCATGGAAATGGTTTTTGGATGTATGGAATGAGGGATTACATAATCACCATGGTACATAATATGGAAAGGAGCCCCATGGGGTGCATTGGGAGGTTAACCAGAGGTTGAACTCCAGTTGAGTTTCAATTGCGAAGAAGGGTGGTGCTCCAGGTTAGTTAACATTTTGGGAAAAGAAAGAGTTCAAGAAGTGCAAGGGAGTTCCTCACGGTCATATATTCAATACCATAAAACTTCTCTTTCAGGTATCTTATGGGCTTGGTTTTGAATCTGTTTATTGGTATTTATGCACTATTTTTCATTGTTGAGAGAGGAAATTGTGCAAGTGGGAATTTTTTTTTTCTTTTGTTGTATTATGAATCATATATATGAGATCCTTACAGGGACTTATTTGGGGTTGGGAGTTGGTATTTAGACTATTCTTTGCACACTTTGATCATGTAGAATTCATATCATATGGAACTCAGGAAAATTTTGAGGCATTAGGAGGAGATCACAAAAACAAATAGTAGGGTTTTAACGATCATCTTTGCCAAATTGGAGGATCTAGAGAAATCGTAAAACCTACATCATGTCAATGTATTGGCCCTGCTTTCTTGACGTAATCAATGAATTGACTCCTTGGAAGCATAGAGTAGTAGGTTGTGCATCCTTGTTGTAGTTGTGCATATGTAAATTCTCTCACTAGCATGCAACAATATGACAACTAGAATGCCAGGAGCAAGGTAATATGGGGCGTTAACCAAGGAAGGGACCCAGTGGACATCGAAGAACAAATTTTTCCTCAGATATATGAAGGAGAAGAAGAACATGCCGGTGTTCATCAATAATATTATGTATGTTTTTAAAGTCTATCTATATTTCAAATCAGTTTGTCAAGAATGCAACGTGTGGAATCACCTGGAAGTCTAGTTTGGAAACTATGTATAAGGATAGTATATTATGTATAAAATACATAAATTTGCAAAAGGAAAATTTGAAATATGATGTATGTAAGTGTTGTAGCCATGGCACAACCCTCTTTTAATATATAAAAATCATTTTTTGTTTTGGTTAAAAAAAAGAAAGATAACATATGAGGACAATGATTTGAATGGAGAGATTGTAAACATTTATCAAAAGCCACAAGAACTGACTAATTATCTTATAGATGCATTTTCAAATGAAGGAGATTTGGTTTTGGATTTGTTCTCGGGTCCAAGTATGATTTATGATATAATATACACAAAAACATATGTCAATTTTTATCATTTTTAACTTATGTTTGTTTATGCTATTTAACTAAATTATTTTTATGTATTTGGTGATTAGATACAACACTAGCATGTTTCTTGCAAAAAGGAAGAAATTATAGATCCATTGAAAATTATATACTACAATGAAAATTTATTAAGCAATGAAATAATGCTACTAAAACTCTTCTAGATGAAATGCAAGAAGTTGGTTTGAAGGATATTTTAGTGAATCATGTGTGACAAAAATGTCAAAGGAGCCTCAACCACCATTTAAAAGGTTGTTTGGAAGGATCACTTTGAACAAATTTTGGACATACAAGATCCAAAGAAAGAGCAAAATGATGTCCTAGAAGAAAGTCAAGCTCTTGAAAATGACAATGTACCCATTGAAAATGATGAATTTAGCATATTTGATATAAATAATTAGTTTCAAGATGTCCTTGAAGAACTTCTTCAATTTGACAAATTATTGATAAGTTATATTTGCAATGTTTTGAATTTGAGATTTTACATTAAGAATAAATATCTATATGTTGTTGTTTTATGATGACACTTTCAATATGTTTACCATATTATAAGATTTACTTTTTGGCTTTCATTTTTATGTGAATCATTACTTTAGGGAAAATAACATTAAATATCATCATTTTTAATCTCTCTCTCTC
>SNQJ01S0203258.1:3762-13897 GCA_010110895.2 Picea sitchensis
AGATTTCACAAATATCTTCCATACCTTGCGCACCAAGTTGGGTATCAAAGATTTGGAGCGACAGCTGGTGCTCAAGTATCACGGTGCTCTGCATAGATACATCCAGACCAAAATGGAATTTTTGGACATCTCATCCTTGGGTGCGGCCTACCGATATGCCATCAAAATCGAGCAGAAGCTCAAACAAAAGACGCGACAATTTGGGCCTGGGAACCCCTCACAACAAAATCCAGGAAAGGGCACCCCCAACCCACTGAAAAAAGGATAGATTAAATATGGATAGTATCAAGCCAACCAGTACAAGTCGCAAGCAAAGAAGGACACCGAAAAGACAAAGAAAGATACCGGGTAGTGGTGCAACTTCCATAAGAGACCTTGGCATAACACTGCTGACTGTCGCTCAAAGCAGTTGTTGGTGGCCGAAGTGAAAGCCTTTGAATGAGATGCAGATTCTGACTCCGAAATAGAACCAGAAAGGGGGAGACATATCATTAACGTGGAACCCAGTGCCACCATTGCTACCACCAAGCTCCAGCCTGGTGAACCAGATGAGCCAAAAGAAGGAGAGCGCCTCTTCCATTCACAGATGTGGGTAAAAGGCACCCCACTGCACTTCATCGTTGATAGCAATATCCAGAAGAACCTCATCTCAACAGAGGTCGTCAAGCGGCTGGCCCTGCCAACAACGCCACACCCACAACCCTACACCATTGGATGGCTCCGCCAAGGAAGTGATCTCCGCGTCAGCCAACAGTGTCGAATGTCGTATGGCATCAAGCCCTTCAAAGATGAGGTATTGTGTGATGTTGCTCCTCTCAAAGTTTGTGATGTTCTTTTGGGCCAACCTTATTTATGGAAACTCCATGTTGTATATGAGTCTAGGCCTCATAGTGTTATTATTACTTTCAACAGGAAATTGTATAGGATACCCAAGGCAGTCCCACCTAGTGATATTTCCTTGATCTCTGCTAAGGAATGCAGGAAGGTCATATCTCATATGGGGAAGTTCATCTTCTTCGTAATTCACTCTTAGAATAAGTGAAAGATCGCAGCCACATCTAGGGTCTCTGCGGTCGACCTCTCCACATAGAAGAAGCAAGTAGATAAGGTCGTGGAAGAATACTCAGATATCTTCTCCTCACCTACAGGGGTACCTCTGCACTGTCAGGTCAAGAACCCCATCGATATGACCCCCGACGCACCACTGCCCAATGGGCCAGTCTATCGTCACTCTTTGTTAGAGAATGAGGAGATCAAGTGACAGATCCAAGAACTGCTCCACAAGGGGCACATCTTCCCCAGATCATCACCTTGCAGGATCCCAATCGTACTGGTACAGAAGAAATATGGAACCTAGCGACTCTGTATTGATTACCGGGCTTTGAATAAAATCACTGTTAGAAACTGGTACCCGATTCCCCGAATCGATGACCTCCTTGATCAACTCACGGGGGGGAAATACTTCAGTAAGATTGATCTGAAGTCTGGATAACAATAGGTCCCGATAGAACAGACATATGTACGGAAGACTGCCTTCAAGTCAAAGGAAGGACTTTTTGAATGGTTGGTCATGCCCTTTGGTTTGACAAATGCTCCAGCCACTTTCATGAGGATGATGGATGATATCCTGCGACCATTCACCAATACTTTTATAGTGGTGTATCTGGATGACATTCTAATTTACAGCAACACTTGGGCCGAACACTTGTAGCATATTCAGTAGGTTATGCACACCCTGCGACAGCACAAGCTATACGCCAACCTGAAAAAATGCTCCTTCGGCATGGATAGGGTCCATTACTTGGGCTACATCATTGATCAACATGGCGTACATGTGGATCCAACCAAGATCCAAGTCATCTGTGACTGGCCAGCCCCAACAACACTCACTGAGCTTTGGAGCTTCTTAGGACTTGTTAATTTCTACCACAGGTTCATGTTGGGTTTCTCCCATATTCCATGGGCCCTCAGCCAAATAAACAGGGGTGGTGGTAAGGCAAAATTTGTGTGGGGTTGGTCCCAACAACAAGCATTTGATGATTTGAAGCAACGCTTGTGCTCATCCCCAGTACTTTCACTGCCATACCTGCAACATCCCTTTGATATCGAGACATATGCTTCAGACTATGCTGTGGGCGCCATTCTCACTCAGCACGGCCACCCCGTGGCCTATCATAGTGAGACACTGTCAGATACTATCTATAAGTACCCTACTTACAAAAAAGAAATGTACTCCATTGTGCAAGCATGCCACCAATGGAGACATTACATTCTTGGGAAGGAGACAGTCATCCACACTGATCATAAGCCACTGCAGTTCATGCAGACATAGGGAAAACTGCAGAATGACCGCCATCAAAAGTGGTCCACATACTTGCAGCAATTCCACCTCAACATCAAGTATAAAACATGAAGCACCAATCGCGTCGCTGATTGCCTCAACATACCGCCAGTCGCGACACTCACCACGATGCTAGACGCTTGCGTCCATGAGACATCTGGATGGCCCCAACTCTATGAGACAGACACTGACTTCGCCACCACCTACCAAATAATGGGTGCAAATGTAGTTGTCGATATTTTCCATCTTTGGGATGGGTTGTTGTGTTGTCTGGGCCATATTTGTGTTCCATCAAGTGAGCGAGCGAAGTTGATCTGGGAATCCCACTACAGTTGGGTGGCATGACACTTTGGCGTCGAAAAGATAGTGGCGATGCTACACAAACATTTTTACTAGCCGAAACTTCGACAGGATGTCGGCAAGTATATCAGGTCCTGCATTGCCTGTGCTATTGCCAAACTGACCACTAAGAAACAGGGTATGTACACCCCTCTTCCTACTCCTGACAGACCATGGGAATCCATCTCAATGGACTACATGTCGGGCCTCCCATCCACCAAGCAGGGAAATGACTGTGTTTTTGTGGTTGTTGATCATTTTTCTAAGATGGTGATTCTGGTTGCCTCCAAGAAGAGCATCACAGCAGAGGCCACTACCAAGATGTTCTTTGAACGAGTCTGGGTACATTTTGGAATCCCACAAACCATTGTCTGAGATCGGGATAGTCGATTTCTCAGCACATTCTAGTTGAGCCTTTGGTCACTACTGGACACCAAGCTCACCAAATCCATGACCTTCCACCCCCATACAGATGGCCAAACCGAGGTTGTAAATCGAGTGATTGTGCATATCCTTCGCATGTATAATTCAAAGAACCCTCGCACATGGGATGAGAGCCTTCCCTATGTCCAACATAGCTACAATCAAGCCTTGCATAGCTCAACTGGCCACAACCCCTTTCAAGTGGGGTTGGGATTCCAACCATTGGGTCCCATAAATGTTGCACTTCCCCTTGCAGTCACCTTGACTGACTCATCTCCTGCTCCAACTGAAGCTAACAAAGCCACCCGGTTCATTGAGCAGATCCAACACATCCGCCAACAGGTGCAGGATATCCTACAAAAGTCCAATGACAAGTACAAATAGTGCCATGATCAACATTGGGTGCCGCATAAGTTTCAGGTGGGGGACAAATTTTGGTTGCACTTGTAGAAAGAACACCTTACAGGACCCCATCGAAAGATTTTCCCACTTAGTTATGGACCATACACTATCACCAAGGCCATGGGGGATAATTCTTTTGAGCTCAACATTCCTCCTTTCCTTGTCCTACACCCAATGTTCAACATGGATCTCCTTCGCCTTTATTTCCCACCATTATTGGACACCTTAGAAGTAGCAGAACAACTGACACCAAAAGAGCTCAAACACAACTACATACAACAGGAATGCAATGATCGGATTGTGTATAGACAGATCAAGGGCACTCGACAACAAAGGATCCAACTTTATTGAGTCGTCAAAGTAGGGCAACTCTTGCACCAAGGCGAGTGGCTCACCTAGGGCCAAATTCAATAGAAATTTCCTCATCTGATGGGGGACCTCAATGCAATGGAGACCATTGATTCCTAAGGAGGGAGGATTGATCTAGATGGATATCGGTGGCCACCCACCTTTTCCAACTGGCTCAAAACAGTTTTCTGACATTTTTGGCAATTTACTATTTTTAGCAGTTTTTACTTCCGGGGCCATTTTGAGGGCCTAAATGAAGGTTTTTCGGTATCGATCTCCTCAATTATAGTCAAAGGCATAATTGAGCCCCCAAAATGAATCTCCTCGGTGATACCTTTCCCACGAGCTATCACATGCCTAAAACAAAGATCGTATGCAAAAGTTATGACCCCGAGAAGTTGATGTACTAGCTTACCCAAACAGGGCTCACATGACTTTTGGCGCTTCATCTCCTAGGGTTAGGTTTTTGGATGTCTATGGTTTTTGGCATTCTTGCTTATTGTAAAAGGGACTTCAGAGCCTCATTGTAACCTTCTTCTTGCGAAGGCGTGCTGTCGTCACATCTCTTCTCAGAGATAAGCCGCCACCATTCCAGCAAGCTTGTTTCCGCCGCATTTGATAGTTTTAGCTTATTTCGTTATTGAATAGAAAACCAATTTTACCGTATATCTGTTATTTTGTGTTAAGAACCTATTAATAATCTATATTCATTTCATTCTTCTCATAAAATATGGATCACCTATACTTCTGAAATTCATGTTGAATCAAATAATAGAAAAATTCCAATGAAGCCATTCAAGTAGTTGTTGAGACAAGTGGATTGCTTGACTATTTGTTAGCACAATCAAAAAGGCAACTTGACCTTTTTCCCACAAAACCAAAACTGAAAAGTGTAATGGCCACTGCTGAAAACATGATTGATCTTTTATGCTAACAAAATATTCCATGTACTTTTCTATGGGATCTTGAAAAAAATGACATTTTTCTTGACTTTCAACAAATTTATGGTCATAACTGGGTATGACACATATGCTTTCTACATCATTATACAATTTCTGATATGGCTGCAATTTTTTTGCTGAACTTTGAAATGAGACTCCTATTGAAACAGACCATGAAATATACTGCCTAATCATGTGTATATCATAACCTCTTTTAAGTTCATAGCTGGCCAATGAACCATGACTTGGAAAACACAAGTCATCCAAGAAATCAACTACTGGATCTTGTAGGAACTAAGATGTTTGTTGCATTGGTTCCAGTGAAATTTATTGATCTTTTGTGTGCTTATCATCCATGACATGATTAAAAAAATTCTTCAAAAATTGAAATGAATTAAATATTAATGGTACAGAGTTATTTTGGGTTAACTCATACTCTGTCTCGGGCTCTAAGCTTTCATCTGGAATTTGAAAATCAATGTAGCTCAAGGGATGCAATTCTGGGTCTAGAACAATTTCCATATCCTCATTGACATCTTCAATTGAGTGATCGGAACATTCTTCATATTTACTATCAACAACTTGTGTATACTTTTCTCTCAGAATTTGAAATGAAGAGAAACATAAAGGCATAAGTCTTTCACTTACTCTGAGATTTGTTGCATTTTTCTCCTTGTTGTCATAATCAATATTCACATGCTGATTGTCATATTTGAGATGTAACTGATCTTCTTCCTGCCAACAACATGATGTTGATTTCTTTGAAAAATCAACATCTATTTCAACCACATAATCATCATCATACTGATCATACTTGGGTAGATTATCCAGGCAAGAAATGTCATAAAACATGCACATCATATCAGTTGGTTGTTCCTCTACAAGTTGAGATGGAGTTTCATCTTTGACTATGTTGTGAATTGAATGCATGAAATGATCATTTTCCAATCCATGATACCAAGGGTGAGTTGCAAAGTGTTTGGGAACAATGATCCTTTCTTTCTTTGTAATCAATGGGACATGATGCCTTTGAACAACAAGTTGTTCTCTTATGATAATCATGTGCAACATTTCTTCCATGGTTCTTGCCAGAATGTCCAATTTAGATTCTGAAGATTTCAGCTACTCCTTTGATATTTTCTTCCTTTCTTTTTCCTTCAACCTTGACCTTTTGATCAACAAATTGGCTTCCACACTAATTGCATTGTCTTGCATCTCCTTGAGTGTTGTAGTGTCCCTTTCTCTCAATTGAAATTCCATCTCTGGATCAAAGGCATATGGGTAACGTAAGAGAGCTAAACCAGGAGGTGGTCTTATATTAGCATGCATGGAATTGTAAACTTGATTGAATCTGGCTAAAAATTGTTGCACTATTTCTCTTGGTTGTCTCTTCAAGTGATCATATTCTTCCAAAATGAGGAAGGGATTCCTCTTGATCACCCATTGATCCAAGAAAACTTTCACAAACTGATTTAGATCACTGATACTTGCAGCTGGTAGATATTTATACCATCTCTTAGCTCTACTTTGCAAAGATAAAGCAAAAAGCCTAATACTAACATCACTTTTTTCCACCTCAAAAAGGTCAAGATAATTTTCAAAACCTTGAATGTGTTTTTCAGCAGTGATGTAACCATATTCTTTGTCAAATCTGGGAAGATATTGGAAGTAGTTGGCATGGAAATCATGGAGTATGGGAGGTAAGACAAGAGGCTTGTATCTGTTTGGAATATTTACAGTGATAGGAGTATGTACAGGGGCTGTAAAATTAGGCTTACTCCCTTGAGGCTCATCATGTTGGACATGATCAATAAGGGTTTCAGCGATATGGTATTGATGAGGATCAGGAAAAGGAAAGAAATAATTAAAAATAAAACCAATTATTTCTTGAATAAAATTCCAACATGTATGCCTGACCTTTCCAGAGAATCTTGTCATGCTTAAGGTTCTTCATCCAGTGGAGCCTTTGAATCTGAACTGGTTGGAGTCGCCATGCGAATAATTCAACCTTCATGTGCCTGATCATTGTCCACCATTAGTAACCAGATCTGGAACTTGATATTCTTTCTGAGGAAGGTTCCCCAACATGGTCATCATTATGTTAGCACTCCGTAATTTCTCAGGATAAAGGAGAAATTGACAGAGCTAACCACAAAACCACTTGGAGTCGAGTATATAGGCCTCCAAGACTCAGAGAGGGATCTCTCTATCAGATTTAGATTTGTTTGAGTATGGATCTTAGGCTAGCTATTAAAAATAGAATTTGTTTTAATTTTGAATGATTAGCTGAAGGAATGATTTAAGTCTCCATTGGGATATGGGGTCTGTGTTTAAATATAAAGATCAATCTCAGATCTAAAAGATGTTTTCTCCACAGGGCAAGGTAGTAAAAATGTTGGATTGAATCAATTAAAATTATAATGGATAAGAGTGAAAAGGAAAGAGATTTACTAATCAGAGGAGCAATAAAGAATTCATGGGCTTAGCTTCAAATGGGAAACATAGAGTTTATCAAAAGATCAGATACAGAGTATTATAACAATAAATTATGTTCCATTTACTCTCTTTTAATAACAAGAATTGAAAAAACATATGGAATGATAACAGGAATGAACACTTAACAAAGAAGGATAACGCCACCAACACTTCGACACAAGAATCCTGTGTGTTTAATTTTTTATTTATTTATTTATTTTTTTTCGGTTTTTTATGTTTTAAAGTTTGTTATTTCGTTTTTTTTAATCTATATATATTATGTTTCTTTTTAATAAATGTTTATATTATTTATTTTTTAATTTGTTTTCAATTTTTTAATTGTTATTTTATGTTTTATTTTAATATTTAACTTATTTAACTTATTAAATGTATTAATTTTATTTTATTATTATACTAACTTAACTACACTTAATTTAATTACTAGCATTATTAACCTATTTACTAAATTAAACAAATAACTTAATTACTAATTATTAATAAATAAATAATTAATCTAATTATTAATTACCTTATTAAAGTAATCTAACTACTAACCTACTAACCTAATGTTTTTTATCCTAAGCTTGTTTATTGCAATGTAGGGACGAAAATGGTGAATGGGTGAAGAAGTGAAGGATGAGGGAAATGAAGGGCACAACAAAGTGATGAAGGATCAGGCAGGGTGATGAAGGATCAGGGTAAATGGAATCAACCGAACCCAGCAAGCCATATGTCTTCATAATGGCGGCAACGCCAAATCAACAACTGAAGAATCAAGTTACCTATGATTATAGGACCCCAACAAAATCAAAAGAGTTCCTAACTGAAACAAGTGCTTCGAACATAATGGAACAGTCCTATAAGCCCAAAAATGTACAGAAATGAAAAAAAAACCATTGATGTGACAACACGACTTCAATATATAAATCTGCAATGGGATCGGGTCTTCAAATCCGCTTTGATACCATGTTCAAAAACACAGGTATTCCACCAAAGGAAAAGCACCTTTAGTTACCACTCACACAACTAGATAAAATATCAACACACTGATGTTTTTACGTGGTAAAACCTCTGTGGGGAAACATCCACGGTCCCATCCAATGCAACCACTTGAGGCAATTTATTAATGTAAAAGAAAAATTATTACAAAGAGATTCTCATAATCGATCATCAGCAAATGAACTCCCATGCTCTTTAAATAGAGATCACAGACCAATCAAATGTTAAGCCACAGATCAATGTAGTCGTTAAGATTGAGGAAAATATGAATCGTCGAATCACTCTATGTTAGGAACATATTGTGACTGTCATAATACAAATGCATATTAAAGAAACACACTTTAACCTAACGACACACTAGACCAATTTTATCTTAACTAACTCCTAAGTGTCTAGATATCCTAACATTGTCAGGAAAAAGAACGGATAAATAAGGCTATATATAGACTTCATAAATTTGAATAGGGCCTCCCTCAAAGATAACAAATACCCACTACCAAATATGGAATAGCTGCTATAGAAAGTAGTGGGGTCTGAAAGGATGTCCATGCTAGATAGTTTCTCAATGTTGGATTACTGAAGGGAGGGCGAGGGGGGGGTGAATCAATAATAGAGAAATTTAATCATTTTCAACCATAAAATGCAAGTGTTATATCAATGTAGCATTATCATCCAATAGTTTCATAGTAAATAAAAAATGAACAAATGAGCAATCATACACATACACAGTACACCAGTGTTTTTACGTGGAAACCCAAAGCAGGAGAAAACCACAAAATTGATTTTCTTATATGTCTTTAAGAATTACATTCATTGGAAGCACCAACTTCCTTTGTTTTCCAGCTGCAATTGGAAGGATGCTCCAAGGCCCTAGTTTCTCAGGCTACAACCTGAGGGAAGCTCCAACTCCCCAATTCTATAGCTACAACCAGAAGGAGGCTACAACCCACTATGTTCTCTGGATACAGCCGACAGGTGACTACCACCACCTCTCCTTGCCCCATCCAACCACCCTGAAATATAAGTAGAATGATGGAACCACTTTCACACTATCACTGTGAGATATATTGTTGTAAACTTGTACCAATCAACCTGCACCAAACAACCTGTACCAAACAACTTGTAATCAGCCTGTACCATAAACAAGTGCATCAACCATGCACCAACATGTACCTCAACCTATACCATCAACGAGTTCATAAACCATGCACCAAATATGTACCAATCATCAATCAAATACACATAAACTATGACTCATCAATATGTACCAACATTATCAACTATAACCCTCATGTATGTGCCAACTCATCAACTACTTGTCTCAACCATGTACCTAACATGTACCTCAACCAAAACCCCTTATCAATTTCATCATCCAAATCTAATTTGTAACTCTGTAATAGACCTGGTGTATATGATCATTGTAATGTCCCTTTCGAAATAGGAGCTCCAGAGAGGAGGCTTAATGGTCTAAACCGTCCCGTTAGACTATATCCAGGGCCAAAGAGGGGTAAACAGGGTTACTAGAGGTCACTCTAGTCATAGGTGTTATATTCGAAAAGTGGCATTGACCTAAAAAGGGTTAAAATCACTTTTAAGTCATTATGAGCTAAAGATAGAAGTCAACAATGAATTAGGGTTTCAGCAGTGATTTAGGGTTTTGGAAGTCAACAGTTAATTAGGGTTTCAACATGATTTAGGGTTTTGTAAAGCTATAAAGGAAGGGTCAGCAACCTAATTCATCATTATGTATATTATGACTTGTCATTGAGGAGAAGAGGCACATCTCAGGAGAGATAGTTCAGTGTATTCTAGGAGGAAGACACCAGTTGGCTGATTTCGGTGTTGAAAGACACACCCTAGTCAC
>SNQJ01S0203259.1:0-13216 GCA_010110895.2 Picea sitchensis
ATGGCCCAGATAGGTGAATGGTCCAGGTTCAACAATCAGGATGGGAATTCCTTAGGGCAGACTCATTCTCTCCAGGTTACACTTTGTTTAGTGTCGGAGGAATGGCCCAGGGTAGGGAATGGTCCAGGCTCAGAAATCAGGACAATTATTCTTCCTTCCTTGAGAAGAATAGTCCAGATAGCTCATCATTGATGTTTGACCTTCTAAGGGCAGATGCTCTTCCAGATCTCACAGATGTGAGTGGAAGAATGGCCCAGATGATTCAGTTTATATCATAACATTGTTTTTGTGCATGTTGATATCAAATGATTGTTATGAAGACTGTATGTCTCTAGACAGTAGATATATACTACTGTGGTGGATGTAGTATATGTTCAGGACATTTATTCTTCTAGGATATATGTTCAGATTAGAAGAATGGCTCTTGTGTCACTCTGTGGAGTGAGTGACTTATCCATCATCATGTCTATTACTCATATGGAGTATGGTTTCGAGAGATGATGCAGTTGATGACACTGATGGTGATAACAATACTCATGATCTAGTCATGAGATAGTCTATACAACTATGTTGATGCTACCGGGTGAATGGTATGTTTGTGCCCAAGACCATTACCTGTAATACCTCCCTAGCTAGGAGGGAGTGTTGATATTATGGTAGCTGCGGGAGGTATTTACCTCCATGTGTAAACCTAATGAGAATAGAATATTTCGGGAAGCAAGAAGAAACCCTAATAAGTTGGCTAATAACCCTAGAAGACAAGTCGGCTCAAGAGGATAATTTGTATTAGGTTATTAGCCTCTAAGAGAAGAAGTCGGCCAGAAGAAATATTATATACTAAGTAAATAGGCATCCCGAATGAGAAGTTGGCCCAGGCAGTTAGCCAGAATTAGTATAAATACAAGAGGTCAATCTTCATTCTGGCAGGCATTCTCAGAACTGCAGAACTCACTTGTGCACATTGCAGTTAGCTAGTTTGTGCGCAAGTTTGGAGGAGAAGTTGTCATTGCAGTTGTTGTTGCTAGCAGATTATGTTTTGGCTTGGACTATCTCTTGGTTATGGTTTGGACTATCTGATCAGCTCTTGTTTGGTGCGCTATCCTTGGAGAAAGGTGCGCTACCGTTTGTTTGGCTATCTAGCCTAGGGTTTGCTTTCAGAGTGATTCTCTGTCAAGGTTAAGGTGCTCGGAGGTGTAGATTTTTAATGGCTAAAATCAACAAACTCAAATTCTGTCAAACACTTAGCAACCCAATGATAATTGTCTTCATAAACTTCATAAATGCAAAAACCCACATTCAGAAATTTCCATAAGTAGAAATACACATTGCTAAGCAAAATATGCAGCGGAAAAACACAGTGGACAACAATCCAATAACACTAAAAAATTTAGGCAAATGCCAGGGAAAACCCCAATGTGGGGAAACCCAATGAGAGAGAGAGAGATCTTATTATTATGCTTTAGGAAAGTACAAAACAACAACAAATCTACATTTCCAGCCAAGGAAAATACCTCACAACACCAAATATGTCCCACAGAAATCTACCTCGTTTTCCATGCCAAAACTGTACCATTGTCTGACCTCTTCTGCCTCATTTTCCGTGCCCACAGTCAGTTGTACGGACTGTTCCGTATGACCCAAAAATAACGAACAGAAAACATAAATCCATCTCAAAATTTGTGCCCAAAATTTCTCAATTTTCATGCCAAATCCGTACGACTGTACGGAATCATACGGACTGTACGGACCCATACAATCCGACCTCCCACAGCAGAAAAATATTTTGTCCAAAAATTCACAAAAAAAGTTTCTCGGGAATCATGCCCACTTTCCTCGAAAAACGCGCCCTCTTTGCTGCTCACTTTCCTCTCTCAAGCATGCTCAAAAAATCTCTCTAACTCTCCTCTCGATGTGCTCTCAACATCCTCCCAATGTCTTCACAACATGTCTTGCACACTACCCAATGAATTCTTTTATAATCTAAAAATGACATTTCCCCCCCAAAAGTGTCTTTTCACCTTCCCAACCCTAGATCCAAAGGCCAAGATTATATTTTGCCTTTTTCAAGATCGAGGGTCATGATCCATTCCCTCCAAAATGTCTCATTTAAAATTAAAGTGAATTTCACTTTATTACATAAGTGTTTTATGAAAATAAAGTCACTTTAAAAATAGAAGGTACACTTTATTAAAAAAGTAATTTTACTAAAAGACCCACTTAAAACAACTTTATAAAAACTATTACAAAGTCAAGTGCTTGGTAGTGCAAATATTAAGGTAACATCTGCATACAAGACAAAGTACCTCCCGAGCTAAAAAATCTAACACTCCCTCTTAGCGAGGGAGGTACTTCTGGTATCACCACCAGAATTCGTCTCCATCTCATCAGTTGCCATAACTGCTCCCTCTTTACTAGAAGTCTCTGCTCCCTCTGAACATGAAACCACTACTCCCACTGCACTGGAAGCCTCTGCTGCTACCACGAACTGAAGACATGCTCCTAGGAGACTGCACACTCTCCTGAGCATCCAACTGTGTCGACTCATGCTTGCTGAGTCCCTTGAGAGTCCCGGAAGAAGACTGAGTGCCATGTATCAACTCTCTCTCTCTTGTGCTACTTGCCAACTCTCTGACACATAATCTGAGTCCAGAAATCCACTGGACCCCAACACAGGTCGACCCAACAACCTGTACAACCTCTCATACCCGACACCAAGCATCATTGTTGTGTCTGGAGTAGCTCCCATACTCGACCACAATAGAAAGCTACTCCAAATCTATCAACCTCCAGAAATGACGCTGAGAGTAAGTTAACCATCATCTCTGGAACATACAATACTCCGACAACCTCCAGGAATCCTCTTGACTCTAGCTGGAATCTAACACTTCCAACCCCCTTTACTGCAAGTTGTGGGTAGGTACCAACACCCACACAACAGTCTGAGTCTATTTCTGAAAGACTCAAGAACACTAACCTCATCCTTGTCATATGCCGAGAAGCTACACTGTCCACGAACCCCACTTCAATGTCCTCGAACACTAGGCAACCACTGCCCAAGGGACTAGTCATGAGAGAAAACTCCCTCTCATGTCTCTCAACAAACTCTGCAATCTCTGGTGATGCTGACACCTCTGGTTCCGAATTCTTCTCCTTCTTATTCTGACACTGAGTAGCATAGTGGTCAGTCTTGTGACATGCAAGGCATCTCACCTTGCTCATGTCCTTCTTCTAGCCCTTTACCACAAGAGCAACATTCTTGTCATCTTTGTCCACCTGACAAAGAACCTTTTCTGCCTTCTTTAAGAAAATACAACAACAAATCACTTGTTGTCCCAAGTGTCAAATGTTGCCCACTGAACTTCAGAGCACAAGCTCTGATACCATGTAGATTTTTAATGACTAAAATCAACAAACTGAAATTCTATCAAACACTTAGCAACCCAACGATAACTATCTTCATAAACTTCATAAATGCAAAAACCCACATTCAAAAATTTCCATAAGCATAAATACACATTTCTAAGCAAAATATGCAGCGGAAAAACATAGTGGACAACAATCCAATAACACTCAAAAATTTAGGCAAATGCCAGGGAAAACCCCAATGTGGGGAAACCCAATGAGAGAGAGAGAGATCTTATTATTATTCTTTAGGAAAGTACAAAACAACAACAAATCTACATTTCCAGCCAAGGAAAATACCTCACAACACCAAATCTGTCCCACAAAAATCTGCCTAGTTTTCCATGCCAAAACCGTACCACTGTCCGACCTCTTCTGCCTCGTTTTTCATGCCCACAGTCAGTTGTACAGACTGTTCTGTACGACCCAAAAACAACGAACAGAAAATAGAAATCTACCTCGAAATCCGTGCCCAAAATTTCTCGATTTCCGTGCCAAATCCGTACGACTGTACGGATCCGTACAGTATGGCCTCTCACAACAGAAAAATATTTCAGCCAAAAATTCACAGAAAAAGTTTCTCAGGAATTGTGCTCACTTTCCTCGAAAAGCATGCCCTCTTTGCTGCTCACTTTCCTCTCTCAAGCATGCTCATAAAATCTCTCTAACTCGCCTCTCGATGTGCTCTCAACATCCTCCCGATGCCTTCACAACATGTCTTGCACACTACCCAATGCATTATTTTATAATATAAAAATGACTTTTTCCCCCCAAAAATGTCTTTTCACCTTCCCAACCCTAGATCCAAAGGCCAAGATTAGATCTTGCCTTTTTCAAAATCAAGGGTCATGATCCATTCCCTCCAAAATGTCTCATTTAAAGTTAAAGTGAATTTCACTTTAGTACATAAGTGCTTTATGAAAATAAAGTCACTTTAAAAATAGAAGGTACACTTTATTAAAAAAATCATTTTACTAAAAGAACCACTTAAAACAACTTTATAAAAACTATTACAAAGTCAAGTGCTTGGTAGTGCAAATATTAAGATAACATCCGCATACAAGAAAAAACATGCGGAGTACCTCCTGAGCTAAAAAATCTAACAGGAGGGTGGCTTCGGCCTATGGTTGGGTGACAATGGTGATATTGTCTATGGTAAAACGAGCACATCCATCATATTCTAACAATAATAAGAAACATTTATATTAATTATATCGACTATGCTTTGTCATGTCATATTAAATATGAAGGGAACATAGTATGGAGTGCAACTAACAAATTGTTTTTTGAGACATGGCATGCAGCATGACTTCGAAATCATGTGTATTGTTTATGAATCAATCGTTGTTATGGTACACTTTTTTATTTACACAATCATCTATATTCTACTATATAATTGTAGATTTACTTATTACACTTTACTTCTATGTTTTCAAATGGAACATGAATAGACGAAACAACAAAAACAAGTCGATTAAGAAAACATTAGTTTAAATAAACAAAGTACAATATCGCCTACAAGTGATGAAGAAATGAGGCATGCACACAACTCGAGCGATGACAACAGTTCAAGTGATGAATGACAATCAATATAATTGAATGCTACTGCAAGTTGTATGTTTGGAATTTTATCTGTGAAAATTGAGGATTTTGTTTAATGTACTCGACATAATGCCCCAGTTGCATGAAAACTGTTACCAATAAGTGTAACAATTGCATATGTTTCTTTTTTATTATTGTAGATCTTTACATTGTCCCATTATGTATGATGATGAGTCTCTTATTCATATATAATAAAATGGGTTTCTTATTTTATCGCATTGTCGAATGTTGTAAAGTGTTACATTCTCGATTAATTAATATATGGGTGATTTACATTGTTACAAATAACATAGGTGTAATTCGTTGGATAATGCATTAATGCAATCATTGTACCAAAATACAATAAAAATAATATTATTATAAAAMATATTTGATTTTGAGATAGTTAATTGATTATTTGTAAAAAAACAATTAATTAAAATATATACATATCGATGCACTATATTATTTTGAACTCACTAAACGATGTGTGCCATAAAATAGACAGTGGTGCGTTTTTATTAGTCATACRCATTGGTGCCTATTAATCACATTAAAGCATCGGTGGTAAAAAATGTGAAAAAACATTGCTACTTTAAACGACATAATGTACGATTGATTATATTTATTATTTCAAAATATTACATTGTGCATGATTACAATGGACACCAGTKCTTTACATATAATATACACACCGGTTCTTTAAATATAATATACACATTGGTGCTTAGGAACAAAGAATGGCACAGACATCTCACCTCGAATATTCGAAATTTCACCACGATGCACATGATAGTACATGCCTTGATGTGTACGAACTATAAGAGCACTAGCGTGCCATAAAACAAAAAGAACAACACATTGTGTAATATTTATATGAGCACCATATTACCTAGAAAAACAATACGTACCAGTGTGTGTATTAAAACGAAAAGAATCGTTGATTCATATAACATAAAATATGGAACCGATGGGTAATAATTTGAAGAGCACAAGTGCTTTTGAATTTTGTGTGTGCACTAGTGCATGTTACTTAAGATCACACATGTGCATTTTACTAATACAAGCATTGGCAAAAAAAACTTCACTACAGCCTCCGCCCGCCCGATTTTTTTTACTTATATGGAACATCTGTTAAAACCTTCGCTTCAAATAGTGGAGGTTGTAGCAGAGGTTCTTTTGAAAAAATTTCGATATCTTGTAACACTAAAAACCTTCACTGCAAGGTGTTTTCCTTGTAGTGCTAGGGATTGCACTTCTCGGGAGGTCATGGTTCAATTTCATTTTCAATCATAGAAATCGATGTATTTTAAGATAATATCTAAAGGCTCCCATTCTCAAAAAATGTTTTTACATGTCTCGTACTACTTGCTTGGGTGTTAATTGTTATATATTGTAAGTATTTAAATAAAAGAAAAATCTCGTGGTTCTATAGATAGATTCTTATATATTTTTTTTGCTTTCATGCATCATGAACAAAAAATTTCATGACAACCTATATTTTTTTGTATAACAGAGTATGTCCATTATGCCACTTGAAGATTGATGTTTTGGTTTACAATACTAGCCACAGATGGTATTTGTGTGCTTGCCTACGAGAGATTGTTGCATTGCACTGTGGCTATAGTACTTTTTTTTAATGGGCATTTGGTTATGGTCATATTTATAGCATTGCAATTTTTTTGAAGAACATGTGCTTTGATTTATGGGATTTTCTCCATAGTTGTTTCAATCCACTAGTGACACCATGTTTTCAACTAGTGAATAGGTAGAGGTTGCTACTTTATTTCCTAGCATTATGATTTTCATTGACATCCACCTACTACTTTTCTCCCTATATGCTACTTTTTGATAATGCTATTGAGTACTTATTCCTCTCATTTTTCTCATTCGAAATGACCATTTACTTATGGTTTTTTTCCACAGAAAAAATTCGTAATTTCATTAAGAAAGGTACAAAATTACATTCGCAGGTATATATTGGCTATAAGGAAATAACCAAGTATATAGTAACTAGAAAGGGAAACACATAGAAAACAAAAAACCATTTAACAAGTGCCTGAAGCACTTCCCCAGACATGGGAGAAAGGAGCAGAATTAAAAGAGGCATGAGAGGGCCCAGATTTAGTAATAAGCCGCTAAACAAAGTTACAAACATGTAAAAATAGGCTGAGAAAACCCTGCATCTATATGAAAATAGTTCAGAAGCCGCATGCTCAAAGATGGACCTCAAAGTGCGGGAACACTGCACGCCCAATAATGGACCTCAAATCTATGACCTAGTCTCCATAAAGAAGCAGAAACCCAACAAATGAAACAAAATGCATCGGATCCTAGGTCCAAAGACCCAACACCTGGCCAACAAACCACCAAGAGAGATCCACCAAGTAAACCCCAAATTGGATCAAGATGATGGAGAGGCAAAGCCAAACTCATCCACCCCACCAGATCCGTCGCAGACATGACCAAAACTCTGAGCTAAAGAAACCATAACCGCCCATGGGGGTGGAGCTACCAACGATATACGAAGATACCGTCAGCCAATACCATGAACAGACAAAGGAGTGTGTCGTCTGGATGAGGAACCAAGAGAAAGCAAGGGAACAACTAAGAAATAAACCCTAACCGCCCCAAATCCAACGAAAGCTCTGGAATGTCTTTAGGAAAAAACGATTGTTGGAGAGACTAACTTCCTCTAAATCACAAGTAGCAGCTCATACAGGCTGCCTCCACATCCAAGTGATGCCTCACCGATATCTGAGCGAACATCGACAGAAGAAATGGTGCAGAGCGGCGGCTAGGGTAGAACCCTAGCCGCGCTCCGCCAAAATATCAGATCATGATATTCCATTTACTTATGGTTATGTTCATGACATTGCAAATTTTGTTCAAGAGCATCTTTTTTTTTTTGTATTCTAGGACGCTTCATAATTTCTTGTTCAAATTCTATTGTGTGTCATCATCACATAATAGAATCTTTGCATGATGTAAACTAAAAAATACATAGTTTCATTTTGTTGCAAGCATCGATACTTCTACTTCTCACCATAGTTTGCTTTCTAGCATGATTATGATATTTCAAGTATGAGAATAACTTATTCTTATTCTTGTTGTTTTATGTAAATACACAAATAGATTGTCACTCCTATATCCCATGGTTAAGATAAATAAATTCTTTCCTTTAGTGTTTCTACTTGTGTGCACCATGATCAATGCATTTCATGACAACCATCATTTTTATATAGCAATGTTTGTCCATCATGCCACTTGAAGAATGATTGTTTGGTTTATAATGTCAAGCTACCAATGGTGTTTTCATGCTTTCCTATGAGATTTCGTTGCATTGCACTTTGGCTACTATTTTTAACAACCATTTGGTTGTAGTGATGTTTGTAGCATTGCAAATCTATTAAAGCATGTGTGTTTTGAATTATAAGATACCTTGTAGTTGTTTCAATCCACTAGTGGCCAACTAGTGGATAGATGGAGGTTACTACTTTTTTTCCCAACATTATGATTTTCATTGACATCTACCTAATTCTTTTCTTTGTATGTGCTAATTTATGCTAATGTTATTGAGTACTTTTTTCTTCCAATATCCCAATTGATGTGGCCATTTTCTTATAGTTACATTCATGGCATTGCAAATTTGTTCAAGAGCATCTTTTTTTGTATTCTAGGATGTTTCACAATTTCTTGTTCAAACTCTAACATATGTTATCATCATATAATATGACTTTTGCATGTCACTATCTAGTAAATACATGGTTTCATTTTCCTTTCATTTCTATATTCAATGCTTTTACTTCTTACCATTGTTTGTTTCCTAGCATGATTTTGATTTGTAAAATGCCATGGATATTCCACTGAAATAGCTTGTCACAATAGATCTGATAATATTCTAACTTTAACACATAAATTATTGAAATAGGCTGAAAAAAAATAAAATGAAAGAGACAAACAATGACACACCATCCACAATATGAACATAAGATGTACCCTAGGAAAACCTAACACGGGAAAAACCCAACTAGAAGGTGAGGCCTATGTTCTTCTATTTTCTTCTCAATTATGAAATGTGAGTATAAAGAAAGGGGCACTCACTATGGATATGCAATGGACATTGTGGGCAATATGGTTGTTACAATATCTCCTTCTTTCTTTGATATCCCTCAATATTGCACCCTTAATGCTCTACTGTCCTATGGAACAATACTCAATATAATATGAATGGAACCCCTACCTTTCCTAGTGGTCTAATATTTAACATAACCTGATAGTGGTATAGGGTTAGGGTTATAGTTTTTACATTCATTTGTTGATGTTTTGTAGCTTCGGGAAGGTATTCACACATTGGCCTTGGTGTCGGGGATGTGAGAATATTTGTTGGCACCTAAATTGCATTTTCATTTTGTGAAAACCCCTTTTGGATTGGAGGTAGGGATTGGAATTGTTGTTGGGGATGTTAATATTATGGTAGCTTTGGGAGGTATGAACCTCTATTGTGACCTATGATGAGATTAGAATATTCTGGAAGGAAGCAAAGAAGTGAAGGAAACCATAGACAAGTTGTCGGTTGCAGAAATATATTTAATATGAATTTATTAGTACCCAGGAGGAGAAGTCGGCCCCAGTAAACCTGCCCAGACTACTATAAATACAGGGTGTCAGTTCTCATTATTCACATCTCAGCAGTTGCAGAGAGAACTGGATCTGCGCAAGTGCAGTGGCAGTTTGTGCGCAAGTCTCTGGGGAAGTGTGCGCTAGCTTCTGGGTGAGAATATTTGATCAGCTTGGTTTCTATTCTTGCTTGGTGCATTAGCCTCTCTTGGCTATTGGATTGCTACCAATATTCTCTTCTCCATCAAGTTCAAGGTGCTCGAAGGGTGGCTTCGGCCTATGGTTGGGTGATGAGGGTATCGTCAATGGTAAAACGAGCACAATATTCTATATTCTAACAGGTTATGGGCCCACACCTCCTTCATTCAGCCTAAAACACTCGAAGGAAGCATAACCGCTAGATATTGAGCTCATTGAGGAACTGTCGCTAGGGTTAGTAGCAGGAGCAACTTCTAAAAACACTGCAGCTAGGGTTACTAGCAGAAGCAGTTGTAGAAACCCTAATACTCAGATCCGACACCTTGTGATGGAGCATCTCACTCAAGGAGAAGATATTCAGATGCGCCCTAGTTCAGCGCACCTTTTGGCTCTCTCAGAAGACAGAAATGATGAAGTTGAAGTTTTGGATCAAGGCATGACCAATTACCAGTCAACAAAAGACATGAGCAAAACGATTAGTCTCTTACACTACTCAACACTCACTGGAACGATTGAAGATGACATGTGGATAATCGATAGTGGTGCTTCTAGGCACATGACGGGAGATCAAGCCAGACTCTCAAATCTAAATGAGAAGAAGACATCTTACAAAGTGGAGCTTGGAGACAAAATCACTTACCCCGTCGAAGGATTTGGACAAGCCTCTGTCAAGTTGAAATCAGGTAACCATTTTCACTTAAGAAATGTTTTATATGTACTTGGTTTAGAAAATAATCTTGTGTCGATATCATGTCTAGAAGTCAAAGGAAACATAACAGCCTTTGTGGATGGAAAGGTATTATCATGGAATAAGAACTCCAACATAGAGAATGCTAGGGTTGTTGGAAGTCGTGAAGGAAATCTATATAGACTACTAAAAAAAAATGAAGAAGCTCCTGTACATGACGAAGTCAACCCTAATGAGCTTTGGCATAGAAGGTATGCTCATATCAATTATCAAGCATTACCTTTTCTCAAAAGAATGGTTGAAGGAATACCAGAATTGAAATCTACACATGAAGGAATCTGCAAGGGATGTGCCCTTGGGAAGAATATCAAGAAACCATTCCCAAGCAACAACAACAGATCTAAGGAGATCCTAGATCTAATATACTCAGATGTTTACGGTCCAATGCCAGTTAGATCCCTAGGAGGATCTCTTTACTACGTAATCTTCATAGATGAATATTCAAGAAAGACGTGGCTATACCTACTGAAGACAAAAGACGAAGTATTCAACAAGTTCCAAGAATTCAAAGCAGAGATAGAAAACCTCACGAACAAGAAGATCAAGACATTAAGAATAGATAATGAAGGAGAATACACCTCGAAGGAGTTCGTTGCATTTTGCAAATCGACAGGGATTAGGAGGGAGCTGACTGTTCCTCATAATACTCAACAAAATGGTGTAGCAGAAAGAAAGAATAGATCTATCGAAGAAACCGTAGAAGCCTTATTGAATGATCAAGGTCTATCCATGTTCTTATGGGGAGAAGCAACAATGATGACAATATATGTGCAGGACAGAAGTCCTCATCGTATATTGAAGGACATGACACCAGAGGAAGCCTTCTTGGGTAAGAAACCTAATGTGGAAAACCTAAGAATATTTGGATGTCCAGTTTACTCTCATATTCCCAAAGACAAAAGGAATAAACTAGAACCCTTAGGAAAGAAGGGAATATTCGTGGGATACAGTGATTCATCCAAGGCCTATAGAATATATATTCCAGAACAACACAAGATTGAAGTTAGCAGAGACGTAACATTTAATGAAAGGATGGCCTTCAGGAAATCCATCGAAGAAATTACAGAAAAAGAAGAGCTTGAAGAACCTAATGAAGAAAACACAGAAAACGAAAATGATGAAAAGGATCAACCTGATCATCCTATGGATCCATGTGAAAACACTGATTCAGATATCGTACCGAAGACCAAGAAATGACCAGCTTGGCTTGAAGCTACATTACAAGACACAGAAAGACTCAAGGTTCCAGAAGGAACATCCAGGAAGAGTAAAAGATTGAAAAGATTCTCAAGTTATTCAGCATACATGACGAAGCTTCTAGATGAAGAACCTACCACATTTGAAGAAGAAGTTCAAAGGGGACAATGGAAAGAAGCTATGACGAAAGAACATCAGTCCATTATGAAGAATGAGGTATGGGAAATTGTACCTAGACCTAAAGAAAAATCTGTGGTAACCTCAGAATGGGCATACAAGATCAAACATGCAGCAGACAGAAGCATGGATAAATACAAGGCAAGATTCGTGGCCAGAGGGTTCTCCCAGAAGGAGGGAGAAGATTATGACGAAACTTTTGCTCCGGTGGCTAGGTATACCTCCATCGGAGCTATCATATCTCTTGTCGCTTCCATGGGATGGAATCTACATCAGATGGATGAAAAGACAGCTTTTCTGAATGGAGCAATTGAAGAAGAAGTATATATTGAACAATCTCAAGGGTTTGAGGTACATTCCAGAGACACTCACATTTGCAGATTGAAGAAAGCTCTATATGGACTCAAGCAAGCTCCAAGGGCTTGGTATGCTAGAATGGACAGTTATCTAACAAGACTTGGTTTCTCCAAGAGTCATGCAGATCCAAACCTTTATTACAAAGTCGTGGATAATGCATATGTGATTCTACTATTATATGTTGATGATCTATTCATAATAGGTGAAGAAACTCTCATTATCCAGTTCAAGAAGGAATTAGCTTCTGAATTTGATATGAAAGATCTAGGTCTCATGCATTATTACTTGGGACTAGAAGTATGGCAGAAGCGTGGTGAATTATTCCCTGGACAAGGAAAGTACACAATAAAGATCCTTCAGAAATTTGGAATGATGGACTGTAAGTCTATGGACACTCCTATGAATGTGGATATAAGAAAAGTGAAAGTACCAGATTCTGATCCAGTAGATCCATCTCTATATCGACAACTAATTGGATCATTGATGTATTTGGTAAATAATCGACCAGATATTTGCTTTGTTATAAATACATTAAGTCAGTTCTAGGTGGAACCTAAACAAGAGCATTGGATAGCTACAAAGCATGTCCTAAGATATATTCATGGGACAATAAACTATGGCTTGAGATATACTGCATCCAGTGATATCCAACTTCATGGATTCACAGACTCTGATTGGGCAGGAAGTGCAGAAGACATAAAGAGCACTTCAGGTATGTGTTTCAGCTTGGGCTCTGCTATGATATCTTGGGGCAGCATGAAACATAAGTCTGTCACACTCAGCACAACAGAAGCAGAGTATATGGCATCATGTGAAGCATGCACAGAAGCAGTATGGCTAAGGAAGTTAATCTCCGATTTGTTTGATCAGATTCCAGAATCGACCATAATATATTGTGATAATCAGAGTTGTATAAGATTATTAGAACATCCAGTG
>SNQJ01S0203261.1:9494-22626 GCA_010110895.2 Picea sitchensis
GGTCCTTGTTTACTTGATTCATATCATACTTGGCACCCCATTATTTTTATCTTGGTATGATTTGGGGTGTGAGTCTTCTCTTTTATAATTTCATATAGTTTCATAGTTGCATATAGTTGCATATAGTTGCACAGTTGCATATAGTTGCATAAGTTGCATATAGTTGCATAGTTGCATATAGTTGCATATAGTTGCATAGTTGCATAAAGTTGCATATAGTTTCATATAGTTGCATAAGTTTCATATAGTCGCATAAGTTGCATTGTTGCATAAAGTTGCATATAGTTTCATATAGTTGCATAGTTGCATAATTTGCATATAGTTGCATAGTTGCATTAGTTGCATAGTTGCATAAGTTGCATAAGTTGCATAGTTGCATTGTTGCATAAAGTTGCATGTTGCATAAAGTTGCATAAGTTGCATGTTGCATAAAGTTGCATAAAGTTGCATAAGTTGCATTGTTGCATAAAGTTGCATAAAGTTGCATAGTTGCATAAGTTGCATAGTTGTATAAAGTTGCATAAGTTGCATAAGTTGCATAGTTGCATAAAGTTGCATTAGTTGCATAAAGTTGCATAAGTTGCATAGTTGCATGTTGCATAAAGTTGTGTAGTTGCATAAAGTTGCATAAGTTGCATAGTTGCATAAGTTCCATAGTTGCATAAAATTGCATATAGTTTCATAGTTTCATAAGTTGCATTGTTGCATAATTTGCATGTTGCATAAAGTTGCATAAAGTTGCATAAATTTTGCAAGAGGAGTGCCCAAAGGCAAGCCATGTTGGCAAGAGGAGCGCCCAACCAACAAAACCGAAAGAGATAGCGGCACAAGTGCGGTGGGAAAAAACCTTGGGGTTTCCAGAGGCAACGCAAGGCAAGTTGGAAAGAGGGGCACCCAAAGGCAAGCGGAGTAAGCAAGAGGAGTGCCCAACCAACAAAATCGAGGAGCCAGTGACACAACTCACATCTGGGAAGAAACTTGGGGTTTCCCAAAGCCAACGCAAACATGGGGTTTCGCTAAGACACACCAAGGCGAGTTGAAAAGATAGGTGCCTGGAGGCATGGCAAGAGGGAGAGCCCACATCAATGAAAGGAGTCCAAATGAAAGGTAGGCGGAGTTGGTAAATAGAGGGGGAGAAAGCCTAGGCAAAGAAAGTTAGCAATATGGGCAACCACATGAGGAAACGTGAAGAAAAGAAAGTAGTGCGTGCAAATGCGGGGCAATGTTATTTCGCAATATGTGTGCCCGACCAACAAAATCAAAGAGCCAGTGACACAACTCATGTGGGAAAAAAATTGGGGTTTCTAGAAGGCAAGGAAGGGCGAGTTGGCAAGATTGGCATGCAAAGGCAAGGAGAGTTGGCAAGTTGGGCGTGCAAAGGCAAGGTGACTTGGAAATATGGGCACCCACAAGAGGAGTCATTGCAAAAACGAGGCAGGGTGCCCAAACGCAATGAGAGGTGACTTGACAAGATGGGCACCTGAACGCAATGCAAGGCAATTTTGAAAGATGGTGCCTGAATGGAATGCAAGGCTAGTTGGCAAGATGGGCGCCTCTATATTTCCAACCACGAAAAAAATTGTTTTCCTTCGTGGAAATTCCAACGGATATGTGTGGCAATATCAACGAAAAAACATGGAAAATTCGGTCATATGTAGTAGTGATACTTGCATCAATACCAATAATTTCAGTGCCCCTGGTGTTCTCTTGCACATCCCATCCATTCCAATGGAATCCACAAAATTCTTCAAACCCAAAGGTTTTGTGGCTATCAAAAATGAAACTCCAAGATTCCCCCCTTCAAAAATCGATAAGTTTTAATCTCCTAGTATCCCTACCCTTGGTAATTGAACTGTATACTAAAAAATTTGGACCACCTCCTTGGGATCGTCTGAATAATCGACCAATTGGATGTCTTCAGTATCCTCCTCTATAGTTTGCATCCCTCCTCCTTCATCCTACTACTCCTGAGAGAGAGAGAGAGAGAGCGCTTGGATAAGGATCCATTCTCAATGGATTCACCTAATCTATTATGGTATTCATGGGGGAATTTGAAGGTAGGGGTTTAACATATTGTGTCAATAGGTGATGACCCATGTGCACATATAATGGACTCTGGGATTCTCCCTATGATATTATGATTGTCCAAGTATTTCGAAGGTATAAGGTTGTGTTAATGTGATAAATGTTACTTCAGTAGTGCCTATCAATCAAAATATGACTTATTGGACCCCCCCTTAATGAAGGGCCTAAAAAAGTCACTATTCTTAGGGGGGATTAAACCTTGATGGGGGAATATAACCACTCCTACTTGACCAACCAATCAAAACCTTAATAACAAGAGTCCTTTATGTGTTGATGATATGATATGCCCTTACTAGGTCTATATAAAAGGAATTTTTTCTATGTTTCTTTAATGATGGCCAACCATTTATTACTTATATTTTGGAAAGTTTTTACATATCCAAATGGAGCCTTCTCTACAACTTATTGTCACCTGAACAATCGAACAACCACTGGAAATGTGGAATTATCAAAATATAACGTGGAAGGGCCAGCAACACAACTCATGTGGGAAAACAATTGGGGTTTCGAGAAGGAAAGGAAGGGTGAGTTGGCAAGATGGGAACACAAAGGCAAGGTGAGTCAGAAAGTTGGGTGCACAAAGGCAAGGTGACTTGAAAATATGGGCACCCACAAGAGGAGTCATTGTGAAAATGAGGCAGGGCGCCCAAACGCAACGAGAGGCGAGTTGGCAAGATGGGTTCTCGAACACAACGCAAGGCGAGTTGGAAAGATGGGCGCCCGAACGCAATGCAAGGCGAGTTGGCAAGATGGTCACCTCTATCTTTCCAACCACGAAAAAAAGTGTTTTCCTTCGTGGAAAGTGCGACGGATATGTGTGGCAATAGCAATGAAAAACCATGGAAAATTTGGTCATATGTAGTATTGATACTTGCATCAATACCAATACTTTCAGTGCCCCTAATGTTCTCTTGCACGTCCCATCCATGCCAATGGAATCCACAAAATTCTTCAAACCCAAAGGTTTTGTGGCTATAAAAAATGAAACTCCGGGATTCCCCCCTTCAAAAATCAACAAGTTTTAATCTCCTAGTAGCCCAACCCTTGGTAATTGAACTTGTATACTAAAACATTTGGACCACCTCCTTGGGATTGTCTGAATAATCGACCACTTGGATGTCTTCAGTATCCTCCTCTATAGTTTCCATCCCTCCTCCTTCATCCTACTACTCCTGAAAGAGAGAGGGAGAGCTTGGATAAGGATCCATTCTCAATGGCTTCACCTAATCTCTTATGGTAGTCATGGGGGAATTTGAAGGTAGGGGTTTAACATATTTTGTCAATAGGTCATGACCTATGTGCACATATAATGTACTCGAGCATTCTCCCTATGATATTATGATTGTCCAAGTATTTCCAAGGTGTAAGGTTGTGTTAATGTGATAAATGCTACTTCAATAGTGCCTATCAATCAAAATATGACTTATTGGACCCCCCCTTAATGAAGGACCTAAAAAATTCACTATGCTTAGGGGGGATTAAAACTTGATGGGGGAATATAACCACTCCTACTTGACCAACAAATCAAACCCTTAATAAAAAGAGTCCTTTATGTGTTGATGATATGATATGCCCTTACTAGGTCTATATAAAGGGAATTTTTTCTATGTTTCTTTAATGATGGCCAACCATTTATTACTTATATTTTGGAAAGTTTTTACATATCCAAATGGAGCCTTCTCTACAAATTATTTTCTTATTATACCATTATAAGGTAGGAAGAAACAAGTGGATCCAATCAAGTTTCAAATGAACATGGAGCATTAAGTCTCTTCTTGCCAAAGTTCATCCTACAAATGATATCCATGGAAAATGTTGAGACCAAGTTGCTCACATTTGTTACTTCCCTTAATGCACACTACTTCTTGACATTTTGTGCAAGGGCCAAGATCTCTTCCTCCCTCACAAATATAAGTGAATCAAGGTTCTTTGGACTAAGGAGCTTCAACATGAACCCATTTTTCACCACATACTATTGCCATTGATATTGCACTATGCACTGATATTTTTAACAACATTCAACATTTAATCATTTATTTTTCCAGAGTACAAACTACATCAAATTGTTTTCAAACTAGCATTTCTAAAACTATGTATTGGGAGTCAATCTTATAGTCACAAACATAGTGTCAATATGACAACCACAAATGCAAATATCAATAATGTGAAGCCAATGGATTCCACCTATTTTCCTTTTTCCTCTAAATTTATTGTTTGCATGTTCTTTAGTTATAATTCATTGTATGGTTATTCCATGGCCACCAAGTTTAATGACTATTAAAGGCCCAATATATAATAATTCATATTGCTCTTATTTTGAAACTTATTTTCCAGGGAAATTTCATTTGATAAGTTAAATATGATGCAAAATGTAGAACACACAGTTACCTTCGAATCCCTTGAATTTAATATGCCAAGCACTTATCATCAAGGACAAATCCCTAACCCTAACGCGATTGGAATCTTCTAAGTTTGGGTACAAAGCCCACGAAATTACCATTTTCAACGGCAGAATGCTTGGTGGCCTCCTTTTCTGTCTCTGACACTCGGGTTTTTTTGTGCTTGGCCTCCTTCTCTGTCGCTATAGCTCACCTTTCTCTTGCCCAGCTCCTTTTGTGTCTTAGCCTCCTCTTTTCCTAGCTCTTCACAAGAGGGCTCGACTTTATCTCCTGCCCATTTCCCCTCTTCTCTATCACGTGAATTTCCCCTCTAATTCTATGTCACACGAGTGTGAGTGTGAGTGTGGTCTAAATTCGTGAATGAGTATAAGGCGCGAGTGTGAGTGTGTTTTGTTTGTTTGAATTTTTTTTTTTTTAATTACTAACTGTAATGTTTATGGCCTCCTTTTCTCTGCCTCCCACACCGGGTTTTTGTGTCATTCTCTCCTCACGCTTATAGCTCCACCTTCTCTGCCCAAATTCTTTGTGTCTTAGCCTCCTCTCTCTCTTTCCTAGTTTCCTTCACAAGAGGGCTCAATTTCATCTTCTACTTCCATTCTTTCCTCTATCAATGAATTTCCCTCTAATTCTGATATGTCACACGAAAGTGTGAGTGTGAGTGTGTATTCAAATTCAGAATGAGTATAAGAAGGAGTGTGAGTGTGTGTTTTGTTTGTTTGAATTTTTTTTAATTAATTTATTTTATATAATTAATTTATATTTAATTAATATATTATATATATAATATATATGTTTTATTTTGTTTTATTTTTGTTTTTTTTAATTACTATAATTTATATTTAATTAATATTATATGTGTTTGTGTGTGTGTGTGTGTGTGTGTGTGTGTGTGTGTGTTTTAATGTATTAATATGTTTTGCTCTTTGTTGTAATTAATATATATTATATATACCTAAATTAAATTAACATGCTGCTCTCTTTGTCATGTGAACCACACTCATACAATTTGATTTCCATAAACCTAATGAGGAAATGTGAATCCTAAGTCCAGCTTGAATACTGTCAACTACTTCCTTCAACAATTTTCTCATGACCTTCACCCCTGTTTAAGAGAAACATAGAAGCCATAGAGTCACTTCATGTGTGGCTACTTCAGGTTGGTTCAATAGGAGATATAGGTAGTGGTAAGTGCATGCATCATAGGTTTAAAACCTCTCCATCACTTCCACGTTCCTTAGCTTTGACTATAAGACTTATTTAGGTTTCCTATCTATTAATTGGCAGAAGTGATGTTAACACTAAGAACAGTAAAAATTAATCTAAAGCAAGGAGGATGCCCAATCTCATTCATTCACATCATGTTCCTTCACCCTCAAAGGATGGTGATCTACACTCCTTATACTCTAGATCAAGAGCATAAGGAGAAGGGGTTAATGAGAGTGGTTTCCACTATTCTAGAGAGGAAGGAGGCAACATACATAAGACTACTAAATCTATCAAACATTTCAATGAATGATCATCTCAGAATTCTTGAGATAGGCTAATATACTAAACCTAAATTAGAAGGTTGCAATACAATGTTCGAAAAGTGAATTTGGATAATTAACTTGAATAGAAATAATATGCCACAAAGAAAATTAACTTCATATAATAACATAAATGAAATTGTTGTGACACTGTAAATTGTGAATAGTTGAAAGTGAAAATGACATGAAGAAATGTCGTACATAACAATTTTCATGAATTCTCTACATGAAACTATGATACTTGCAGAAATAAAACATAGCCATGTGACAAAGATAGAAGAAACCATGCAAGTGCAAGTTGATGAACATCCTCCTTGTGATTAAACCTACTTGAGAAAATGATTTGTATAACCTCAAGAATGCATATTAGTAACAATATAAGCCTCAAATTTCCACTATTTGGTAACTCATCATCACCCCCCCAACAAAATGTTTTGTGCATCCTTGTGCAATATAAAATGTCTCATGTGCATTATGTCATTTACCCCGCCTCTTTTTTTTGTCCCATTACTTTTGTTCCTTGCAAGCATCCCAAAGGTCATAGGACACAAAATGAAATAATGACACCCCGACATGGTATAACCCTATTTTCATTTTCTTTTCAAATCTTCCCTCCTTTTCCTCATCCAAATTTCCTAGAGGTGTGGGATGTAGTGGGAGAGGAGGATTGAATCTTAGCCCGATCTGTTTGAGCTTGACTTTCCTCAAAGACTCTTTGTAAAATTGATACCTATGCAGGGTAGCTTATAAATTATGAGGGGAGTGTTGTTCTATCCTCTAAATATCAAGATGAATCCCACTACATATGGCTTGGAAAGCTTGGAGTGCACCTTCCCTTGAAATTTTTACTGTATCTTCAACATGGGAAATTGCCTCTCTTTGTTTCCCCTCTAGGATGGGCATTATCTCTATGTCGGATGTCAAAGCTATGTGGCTACTAATGAGTTCCTATGGACTGGTGGATTCAACTCTATTCCATAGGTGGTTGACAATTTCTTCTTTCCTATACCTCTAGAACTTGGCACCCTTATAGAAACCATATGGAATTATGTAATCCACTGCCAACTGTGGAACAATATATCGATATTTTTGTTTCTTGTGACCAACCAGTGGAGTGAAGGGATATTCAAAACTTCTTAAGAAGTGTATCTTTTTTGGAAAGGGAAGATGAGTTGTGATCTATTGTTAGAGTCCACTATATAATCACATAAGCACTTAAAGAGCACCCTTTACAAATGGATTTATTTTTAGTTTGATAATGGAAAGTAGAGCCTAAGATTAAGAAGAAGGGAAGATTCGAGTTAACAAATGAAGCATCTGTAACCGATTACATATTGAGTTAACAAATGAAGCATCTTCTTCTAGTTGGATTTTTCCCATATATATATTTATGATCCACTAAAGTTGATACATGATCTTATGTATGATCCCATAATTTGAAATGTGTAAACTTCCACATCAAGCATGGCCATGCTAGAATCATGGGGTCATTGGACTCAAGGAGGGATGAGGATTTAGAATTATACATAGATGTGGATAGTTGGAGGAGAATGATCATTTTGAAGGTGTTAGGTCTCTTCCTACACACCACCAGATCACCTCTCATTGACAGTATGTGTATTGATCCCTTTTAGTTTTGGGTTGTTAGTATTTTCAATTGCACGCACCTTTCAATCTAGTCAAAGTTCAATTAATGTCTCTTGTTACTGTAGGGTTATAAAGCCCCATACCAATGCCCATATTCCTCCAACCTTGTGATATAATCATTTGGTGACAAGTGTCATGAAGGGTGATGACTAAGACTAGGGGTAACTTTCAATTCAATTCTAGGAATGACCAAGCCCACATCAAGTGAAGGAAGAAAATTAAGAAGGTACATGTGTTGTCCCATTCCATGTCAACAAAAATGCATCCATTCATTGGGAACACTAAAAACCAACAAATCAATGACTCCACCCGGGTCCTTGCAGTTACAATCTCTTGTAATTGAACCTTATTTATTGATTATCCTTCTGGATGCAGGGGGAAACTAGTTGATTACATATTGAGTTAAAAAATGAAGCATCTTCTTCTAGTTGGATTTTCAAACTATGTTATAAGTAAATGAGTCCCATTTCCATAGTGTACTATTGAAACAAGTAGCAGCAAATATTGTTGTGAGCCCTTCTTTACCTTTTTCATAAGGAGAAATCCATCAATTAGTAGATCATAGAAATTTTAATGTGCATCATACTAAGAATTTTATTAAAAATAACTTTGTGAAACAAGAGGCCACATCTATGTTTTATTCCAAAATATTTTTAGACATGTCCAGGCCATTAGAGTTAACTTAAAGAAACCCAAGGAGGACGAGGCACTCTTGAAGTTGTTCTCAGTTTTTCTTCTAGAGTAGATGAAACACATCGAGTCAAGATAAATATGCATTGTATGGAAATCCTGATTAGAAATAGAGAATATCCCAAAAAACTGCTCTCTAACTTGAAATGACATCATTTAGGGATAAAAAATGCCTAGAAGAGCTTGGAATTGTGAAAAGGAAAAGAAGGGGTCATGCTTCTAATAATATTATGCTCATTGGATGATTGAAAACACAAAGAACAAATATTTTTCAAGTGCTTTCCTTCACAAATGCAACCATTTAGGTCTCACAAAAGAAGTCAATGCATTCCTTAGAAATTACCTTAGGGACACATGGGCCATTCATCACAGTCATTGTGTAGTGTTGATTAAAAAATGAACGAAAAGAGGGATTTTTCATCACAACTATGAAACACATACATTGTATATACAATGTAGCACCTGAAAGAAAAATGAAGAAAGACTGACGAAAACTTAAAACTTGCGTCAACCAATTTGTGTACTTTTAAAGAAAATTAGGGTTTATGGTTTACATGATGAATTGATGATGGAAGAAAGCAGGTGTGTGAGTCAAATTTGAGTCCAGAAACCCTCCCATATCGTTAAGGCATGTGAATAGTATATCCATGTCAAATTTCAGTGCATACAGAAACAGTTTGAAAAAATTTCAACGTTGGCCCCATTCACAGGTCACTGTTGCCCGGGTCTAGTCCTAGTACAATTTTATTTTAAAATTTGTTCGACGATACACATGTCCCCTCATCTAGTACTGCAAGGGAGTATTTTTATGGTGTTGATTAAGAAATAAATGAAAAAGAGTGATTTATGGTCCATTCCTAGGGATTTATGGAATCACAAATGCAATATGTGATATAACAATGGTCATTTCAAATGCATTTGTAACATGAAGTATGGTTCTCATGGTTGTCCAAGGAATGCTCTAGGGTCAAAAAATAAGGTACAATATCATAGAAATTTCCTTAGGGATGCATGGTCCATTCATCACAGTCATTTTTATAATGTTGATTAAACAATGAACGAAAAGAGGGATTTTTCATCACAACTATGACACACATACATTGTATATACAATGTAGAACTTGAAAGAAAAATGAAGAAAGACTGACAAAAACTTAAAACTTCATCTACCAATTTGTGTACTTTGAAAGAAAATTAAGGTTTATGGTTTACATGATGAATTGATGATGGAAACAAGTGAGTATGTGAGTCAAATTTGAGTCCAGAAACCCTCCCATATCGTTAAGGCATGAAAATAGTCTATCCATGTCAAATTTCAATGCATACATAAACAATTTGAAAAAATTTCAACGTTGGCCCCATTCATAGGTCATTGTTGCATGTGTCTTGTCCTAGTACAATTTCCTTGTAAAATTCATTTGACAGTACACATGTCCCCGCATCTAGTACTGCAAGGGAGTATTTTTATGGTGTTGATTAAGAAATCAACAAAAAAGAGGGATTTATGGTCCATGCCTAGGGATTTATGGAATCACAAATGCAATATGTGATATAACAATGGTCATTTCAAATGCATTTGTAACATGAAGTATGGTTCTCATGGTTGTCTAAGGAATGTTCTAGGGTCAAACAACAAGGTACAAGATCATATAAATTTCCTTAGGGACGCATGGGCCATTCATCACAGTCATTCTTATAGTGTTGATTAAACAATGAATGAAAAGAGGGATTTTTCATCACAACTATGACACACATACATTGTATATACAATGTAGAACCTGAAAGAAAAATGAAGACTGACGAAAACTTAAAACTTGCGTCAACCAATTTGTGTACTTTAAAAGAAAATTAGGGTTTATGGTTTACATGATGAATTGATGATGGAAACAAGTGGGTGTGTGAGTCAAATTTGAGTACAGAAACCATCCCATATCGTTAAGGCATGTGAATAGTCTATCCATGTCAAATTTTAGTGCATACAAAAACAGTATGAAGAAAATTCAACGTTGGCCCCATTCATAGGTCATTGTTGCCCGTGTCTAGTCCTAGTACAATTTACTTGTAAAATTCGTTCAACAGTACACACGTCCCCGCATCTAGTACTGCAAGGGAGTATTTTTATGTTTTTGATTAAGCAATCAATGAAAAAGAGGGATTTATGGAATCACAAATGCAATTTGTGATATAACAATGGTCATTTCAAATGAATTTGTAACATGAAGTATGGTTCTCATGGTTGTCCAAGGAATGCTCTAGGGTCAAACAACAAGGTACAAGATCATAGAAATTTCCTTAGGGATGCATGGGCCATTCATCACAGTCATTTTTATATTTTTGATTAAACAATGAACAAAGAGAGGGATTTTTCATTACAACTATGACACACATACATAGTATATACAATGTAGAACCTGAAATAAAAATGAAGAAAGAATGACGAAAACTTAACACTTGTGTCAACCAATTTGTGTACTTTGAAAGAAAATTAGGGTTTATGATTTACATGATGAATTGATGATGGAAGAAAGTGGGTGTGTTAGTCAAATGTGAGTCCAGAAACCCTCCCATATCGTTAAGGCATATGAATAGTCTATCCATGTCAAATTTCAATGCATACAGAAACAATTTGAAAAAATTTCAACGTTGGCCCCATTCACGGGTCACTCTTGCTCGTGTCTAGTCCTAGTACAATTTCCTTGTAAAATTCATTCGATGGTACACATGTCCCCACATCTAGTACTACAAGGGAGTATTTTTATGGTGTTGATTAAGAAATCAACGAAAAAGAGGGATTTATGGTCCATGCCTAGGGATTTATGGAATCACAAATGAAATATGTGATATAACAATGGTCATTTCAAATGCATTTGTAACATGAAGTATGGTTCTCATGGTTTTCCAAGGAATGCTCTAGGGTCAAACAACAAGGTACAAGATCATAGAAATTTCCTTAGGGATGCATGGGCCATTCATCACAGTCATTTTATAGTGTTGATTAAACAATGAATGAAAAGAGGGATTTTTCATCACAACTCTGACACACATACATTGTATATATAATGTAGAACCTGAAAGAAAAATGAAGAAAGACTGACAAAAACTTAAAACTTGCGTCAATCAATTTGTGTATTTTGAAAGAAAATTAGGGTTTATGGTTTGCATGATGAATTGATGATGGAAACAAGTGGGTTTTTGAGTCAAATTTGAGTCCAGAAACCCTCCCATATTGTTAAGGCATGCAAATAGTCTATTCATGTAAAATTTCAGTGCATATAGAAGCAGTTTGAAAAAATTTCAACGTTGGCCCCATTCACAGGTCATTGTTGCCCGTGTCTAGTCCTAGTACAATGTTTGTTCGTTGTTCCTTTTAAAATTCATTGACAGTACACATGTTCCCACATCTAGTACTATATATTTGAGTCTATAAACCCTTCCATATCATTAAGGCATGCGAACAATCTATCCATGTCAAATTTCAGTGCATATAGAAACATTTTGAAAGAATTTCAACATTGGCCTCATTCACAGGTTACTGTTTACCATCAGGTTATTGTTGAACTAGATTACATATGAGAATGAAGCTCCACGTGAAAAATAAAGCTACATATTGTCAAGGAAAATCAATATTACTGTTGAACTAGCTAAGTGATGTTTGAGTTTGGAAACCCTCCCATATCGTCAAGGCCTACAAATAGTCTATCCATGTCATCTTCTGCATGATAATTTTAGTTGATTAGGATGAAGAACCCCATGAAATGGACAAATGAAGGAGTGGAAAAGGTGGTGGTTTGAATAAGATTACTTGTTACATTCCTATGTTAAGCGATATTGGCCACGAGAATGGAATCTTGTATCGCATAGAATGAATAGATCCCTGGACAGAGATCTGAAATCCTATGCAGAGTGGTGGAAGAACTACTTGAATCTCAGAATCAAGAAGGGATCCTTATCAAAAGACAAGTAGCATCTCGTTATAACTCTTCAGGAAAAAATAATAAAATATTTGAATAACACAAATTCAAAACTGGAAATTCAAGTCAAAAGAAGTGTAGTTGAATATAGAAAAAAGGAGAGGCATATTGTTTCAACGCAAAGAAAAACCAACAATTTTCGATGTAGATAATATTTCAAATTTGGATGGAAATCTCACAGAAAGGAGAGGCATAACGGACAATTTTAGACAGAAATCTGACAGACATTTTTTTGTCACATGAAATCCTTGGGATGGCATACCTACATCGTTGGTATGAGATGTTTTCGAAATTTTTAAATCTGATTTCTGTAATTAAAATCTGCAATTTCAACTGATTTGCATTGAAAATGCTCATAAAGGGTGATTTTTTTATATTTTTCAATGAAACCTAAGAACTTGGCATCCACGTTGACCATTACTAGAAAAATGGCTTATATTGTCGAATTAATGCCTTGTTCTGGACAGGTTTTGCAACAGCGTGTTGCTTTGACAAAATATTGGGATTGATCATATTTTATTCAAACACGACAAAAATTTTAATTATGGTTGTCATTCATTGGCTTATAAAAAATTATAAACATAAAAATGTAAATCCCTGGGATGACATACCTACATCGTTGGTATGATTAGGTGCAGTCACGCAGAGCTCCTCTTGGTTTCGTGAATAGTTCATTCTCTACTAAAAAGGGGCAACCATGTGAAGGTGGAAGCTCTAATTATCCCCCCCCCGCCCCCCCGCCCTCATATCACTCTCAATTTCCCCACAGTACCTAATTTTAAATTATAAAGAACATGTAACATATACTCTATTAT
>SNQJ01S0203262.1:3968-16683 GCA_010110895.2 Picea sitchensis
ACACACACACACACACACACACATATACATACATTACATATATATATATGTAATGTGATGTAGGAGCATCGTATAAATCCAAAGACATGCGCCTAACCAAAGGAGATAGCTAGAAAAGCACCAGCGCACATTTTGAAGTGTTTTGAAGATTAATGAATGGACATTAATGTAATAGCTAGGGAAGCATACTTACTTTTGTGTTTTGGAGATTGTAAACAGATCTTGAGTGTTGCTCTCATCTGTCGAATGTAGGGGCATCTATGCGTAATGAATACAAGTAGGTAGATTTAATTTAATAGATTAGACAGTTTTAGGATCGTAGGAGGTAGAAGGGAAAATGGATGATAGACACCCTCAACCCTTGTATCAACAAAACATAATTCAGAATTCATAAGATGTAGAGTTGCAGAGAGGAATATAGGAGGATAGAGAATTTTATGCATTTTAGTTGTTATTCGCCATGTACAGTAGCATTGGAATTAATAGAAGAAACTTTTGATTCCAATCTATGTGTTTGTTATGGTTGTTGGAACCACCTGTTAAATGGTATGTTGCAGGCTTGTTTGCATTCTTTGTGTGCATTCTATTTCAATGTCAATGTGTGTGTGTGTATGCTCTAGAATTCTATGTTGAATGTTTGAATTCTGGATAAGGGGTGAATGAGTTTCATTTGTTTCTCTTTCTGAGAACTCCTGCAAAGAGTGCAGTGGATGGTCCACAAGGAGTGTGTCGACCAGGTTCTGTGTTTCATCTCAGAACCCTCAAAGGAGATTCAAATTGTGTCTTTACAGGCAAAGAGTGCTAGCAGAGCACAGAGTCGTGCAAGGTGTGCACAGGCTGGGTGGAATCTTGGATTTTACAAATCCAAGAGAGAAATTGAGAGACTGTTGTTGCAAGTAGTACACAGAGTCAAAGACCCTAAATAACCAGAGGTTATTTGAAAGTTGTCGCAAGGAGTGCGTGCAGGGACCCTTTTGGAGGCCTTGAGTTTGAAAGTGGAAGCTCAAGAGGGTTAGAACCTCTCAATTTTTATAAAGGGAGACATAGGTTAAATTGGTTCACAGGAGTTAAGTTCAGGAGGAAGGACGCCAAGTCGTTTGGCCAGAAGTCCTTGAGAATTTGAATCGGACGGTTGAATCGCTTCAGGAGGAAGTGTCGAAATCCCATGAACCGTTGGATCTCCTAGAAAAATGAAGAGATTAGGACTGAGTTCCTTTTAAACACCCATAAGCTCAGGAGGAGTAGTGACCGTCAGATCCGTATCAACAAGGACCATTGATCTCGTATGTGAATTCGCGTATCAGAATTCGGGGAATCGAGTGACCAGTGGTTTGGGTCAAGTGTGGTAGATTTCCAATTGGTGAAATCCTAATACAGCCAGGACTGTTGGATCGATGGAGGCACAGAACTGTCGATCTCACCAAAGGTACAATTTTGGAGTCAGGGATCCATAGAGAAAGAGGAACAGTTGTTGGTTGCCCTATTGAGTCGCAAAAGCCGGAAAATCCGTGTGGAGGGGTGGCAAGAACTCACCCCATAAGTAGATTAAAGTAGAAGTGACAGGTGGCGTGCACCCGTCGCTTTGGGTAAAGTCAACCTTCATTTACGGATCATGTTTCGGGGATTCACAAGGGGAGGGAACAAGAAGTTGGTGCTCCAACTCGCAAAGTCGCGAGTTGCGAAAGGTGCTTACATAAGGCTTGGCTATGGTCCTATAGGAAAAGGGGTTGAAGAGAGGGGCTTACACCTTAGCCCATTTGCATTTCTCATTTCGGCTATTGCCAAGGGCCAGGGCATAGTATTCGAAGCACCCCAACTTGCGAGACCCAAAATTCTTTGCGGGCTTAGGCAAGGAGTTTAATTAACCCTTGTCGAGGTTTAGAGATGATACTATGCGAATCTCGGCCTAAGGGTAGGAGGTCTGCACCAGTTGTGGTATCAGAGCCTAGAACAAGTTCTTTTCTTTCTGTAGCAGAGAGAAAAGAGGAATTTTACAGTCATGCCACCGAGAAGAAGAGAAAGGGCAATGCCTGATCCTGCAGTGGAAAGAGAAATGCGTGAATTACGTGCTAGGCTTGATGCTATGGAGACAACACAGAGGCGCATAGTTAATGTTGGGGATATAAGCAAAGATGAAAGTGAAAATGAAGCTGAAAACGAAGAAGTTATAGTCGAAGATGCTACGGAAGAACACTTATTCAAGGCTGTTGCTAGGATAGGTGCTAGGGAAAAAATGGACATTCCAATGTACAAAGGCAACTTGGATATTGAAGAGCTTCTAGACTGGATTAGAGCTTTAGACAAATACTTAGACTATGAGGATGTCGAGGAAGACAAGAAAGTCAAACATGTCGTTACTAGACTTAAGGGGCATGCAACACTGTGGTGGGATGAATTGCAGGCTGATAGACGTTGCAAGGGCAAGTAGAAAATCAAAAGCTGGGATAGAATGGTTGCAAAAATGAAAGCCAAGTTTATACCCAGAGATTATCAAATAAATATGTTTTGGAGGATGCAAAATTTGAGACAAAAGATGATGTCAGTGAAAGAATACACTGAATATTTCTATAGGATAAACATCAGAGCAGGTCATCGGGAAAGCGATGATGAGAAAGTTGCCAAGTATATGAATGGTCTACAGTATGACATTCAGGACGAGATGAGCATCATGACCATCTGAACCGTAGAAGATGCTTATCAGATGGATTTGAAAGATGAAGAGAAGTTGAGATGAAAGCAAGGTCAAAGAGGCCGAGGCAGAAGTCAAAGTAGAGGCAGGATGACTGCCCAGGGAAGAACTCAAAAACTTAAAGAAGAGGGGAAGAAACCTCAAACTCAACCTAAGAGAGGAGGAAGCTCATAGGGGAGGAAATATACTAATAGGAATACTTTTCCTCAAGTCAAAGGAAGAGGAAGAGGCAGAGGAGGCGAAGTGAAATGCTTTGTCTATAGAAAAATCAGACATAAATCCTATGAGTGTCCAGATATGAAGAAAGATGGTGGTGAAACTCACATTGCCGAGGCTCAAGGATGGAATGTTGAGGTAGAGGATGCTGAGGGTAGAAGATCTTTGATGATGAGGAAAGTTCTCTTGAAACCAAAAAGGGAGCCAGAGAACCCGACCCAAAGAAACAGTCTGTTTCAGACTACTTGCAAAACCAAAGACAGGGTATGCAAGGTCATAATAGACAGTGGTAGCACAAATAATCTTGTATCTATGAAAACGGTAGACAAACTGGAGCTGGAGATTGTTGCGCATCCAAGACCATACAAAGTTTCGTGGCTACAAAAAGGACATCAGGTAAATGTCACTGAATAATGTTTAGTTGAATTTAAAATAGGAGGATATAAAGATGAGATATTATGTGATGTCACTCCCATTGATCTTTGTCATCTATTGCTGGGAAGACCATGGCAATATGACAGAAATGTGGTGGATGATGGGAGAAAGAACACGTACACTCTGGAGAAAAGCGGTAGGATGCACATGTTGTTGTCGATTAAGAATAAAGAGGTGAAAACAAAGATGAGAAACATTGTACTTCTCATGAGTGGGAAGGAATTTATTAAGGAAGTCAAGAAAAAGGAAGACACACAATTCATTGTGGTTAGGAAGCCCATAATTGTTCTAAACAACACTAGGATAGATGATTTACCGAAAGAAATCCAGGAGTTGTTGGAAGACTTTGTTGATATAGTAGTGGATGAACTACCTTGTTCGTTGCCACCTATCAGGAGTATAAGCCATCATATTGATCTTATACCTGGAGCCAGTTTTCCAAACAAAGCAGCGTACAGGTCGACGTTGTAGGAGAATGAAGAAGTTAAGAGACAAGTCCAAGACTTAATGGACAAAGGATTGATTTGGGAGAGCTTGAGTCCATGCATTGTTCCGACAATGCTTAGCCCAAGAAAGGACGGTGGCTGGAGAATGTGTACAAACTCAAGGGAAATCAACAAAATTACCATCAGGTACAGGTTCCCATTGTCAAGGATGGAAGACTTGATGGATTGCTTGAGTGGAGAATTTTTTTTTTCAAAGATTGATTTGAAAAGTGGATATCATCAGATTAGAATGAGAGAAGGTGATGAATGGAAGACAACATTCAAGACAAATGAAGGGTTATATGAATGACTTGTCATGCCATTTGGCTTAACAAATGCACCCAGTACTTTCATGAGGTTGATGAACAAAGTCCTAAAGGATTTCATTGGGAAATTCGTCATTGTATATATTGATGATATATTAATTTTCAGCAAAACTAAAGAAGAGCATTTAAAGCATTTAGCTGCAATGATGAGGAGGTTACAACAAGAGAAATTGTTGATCAATATGAAGAAATCGTCATTTATGAGGACAAAACTCATTTATTTGTGTTTTGTTATCTTTGCAAATGAATTAAAAATGGATCTGGAAAAGATAAATGTGATTAAGGATTGGCCATCGCCGAAGAGCGTGCTTGAAGTTATAAGCTTTGGCTAGCTTCTACAGGAAATTCATCCAAAACTTCAGTGGAATTAGTCCCTGATGATGGATACGGTGAAGAAAAGACATACATCTTTTCACTAGATGGAGGAAGCGGAGAAGAGCTTCAACCTACTGAAGAAGAAGATCACTGCGAAACCAATTTTGGTTTTGCCAGATTTCAACAATACATTCCACGTCAAGTGTGACGCGAGTGGACTTTCCATTGGAGCGGTCTTAAGCCAAGACAACAGACCGATCACGCATTTCAGTGAAAAATTGAATGAAGCAAAGATCAAGTACTCCACGTATGACAAAGAATTCTATGCAGTCATATAAGCACTAAATAAATGGAGGCACTATTTAGTTCCCAAGGAGTTCATTTTGTACAGCGATAATCACACTTTGCAATTTGTGACTCATCAGGAGAAGTTGAACCATAAACATGCTAAATGGGTTGAATACATGCAAAATTTTACTTTTGTGATTAAGCATATTTCTGGAACTGCTAACAAAGTTGCTGACGCTTTGAGCAGGAAATGTTTACTTATGCAGGAATTCAGAGTCAAGAATTTGGGTTTTGTTAACCTCGGGGAAATGTACAGGGATGATCCAGACTTCAAAGAGGCATATGATATGTTTGAGAATCCAATTCTCAGGGATAGAAGCCAATGGACTGAATACATGATCTAGGATGGATTATTGTTCAGGGGAAATTAGCTATGTATTCTGAAATGCTCCATGAGGGAGAATTTTATGAAGGAAAAACACAACGGAGGATTGGTCGAATACTTCGATCATGACAAAATGTTCTCAAAGTTGAATGGCTCATATTTTTATCCAGGGATGAGGATAGATGTGAAGAAATTTGTGGATAGGTGCAGAATTTGTCAGCACATGAAAGGAAAAAGGAAGAACACAGGGTTATACCAACCATTACCCATACCAAAAAGGTCGTGGGATGCTGTGAGCATGGATTTCATATTGGGACTTCCAAGGACACAAAGGGGATATGATTCAATATTTGTAGTGGTAGACAAATTTTCAAAGATGGCACATTTCATACCATGCTAAAAAACTAGTGACGCAACTCATATTGCAAACCTGTTTTTCAAGGAAGTCGTTAGACTTCATGGCTTGCCAAGGAGTATTCTTTCTGATCGAGATACCAAGTTCGTAGGACATTTCTAGAGCACCTTATGGAAGAATATGGGGACAAATTTGTCTTTTGGCTCAACATATCATCCTCGGATGAATGGACAGACTGAGGTCGTGAACAAGAGCTTGGGAGATTTGTTAAGGAGCATAGTGACTGAACACCACAGTCAATGGGATCACATTCTACCACAGGCAGAATTCTCTTACAACAATTCACTCAATAGAAGCATAGGGTAGAGTCCATTCTAGATTGTATATGGAATGCAACCAAGGGGAGTTTTTGAATTGAAAGATTCAAAACAAGCTAAATTCAGGAGTGCTAGTGCAGAGGAATTTGCAGAAGGAATGAAGGAGCTTCACAGTAGAATTAAGGAGTGATTGCAGAGTTCAAGTCAAGAGTACAAGCATAGAACAGATCAACACAGGCGATAAATTCAATTCGAAGTTGGTGATTTGATTCTTGCACATCTGAGGAAGGAGAGGTTCCCAAGGGGAACATACAACAAGCTGAAGATGAAAAAGATTGGACTGTGCAAGGTCATAAGGAAATTTGGGACAAACACATATGAGATTGAATTACCCAATGGGGTTGAAATCTCATCGATATTCAATATCATAGATATGTAACTTTACAAAGTTGAAGAAGAAGGAGCAGAAGATAAAAAAGAAAATATTCAATGGACAAAACAAATGCTTGTAGCTAAAAAGCCACAGATGGAAAGCATAATTGACAAGAGGATTAGCAAAAATACCAGGAGAAAAGAGTATTTTGAATACTTCGTCAAATGGAAAGGACATCCAGTTGAATATTCTAGTTGGGAGGATGAAACAACAATTCAAAAGCATGGACGAACAGTGAAGGACCTCATGAACAAGAGTTCATGAAAATTTTCAAGCAAGGGAGTATGATGCAGGAGCATCGTATAAATCCAAAGACACGCACCTAACCAAAGGAGACAGCTGGAAAAGCACCAACGCACATTTTGAAGTGTTTTGAAGATTAATGAATGGACATTAATGTAATATCTAGGGAAGCGTACTTACTTTTTTGTTTTGGAGATTGTAAACAGATCTTGAGCGTTGCTCTCATTTGTCGAATGTAGGGGCATTTCTGTGTAATGAATACAAGTAGGTAGATTTAATTTATTATATTAGATAGTTTTAGGAGCGTAGGAGGTAGGAGGGAAAACGAATGATAGACACCCTCAACCCTTGTATCAACAAACCATAATTTAGAATTCATAAGTTGTAGAGATGCAGAGAGGAATATAGGAGGACAGAGAATTTTATGCATTTTAGTTGTTATTCGCCATGTATAGGAGCATTGGAATTAATAGAAAAAACTTTTGATTCCAATCTATGTGTTTGTTATGGTTGTTGGAACCACCTATTAAATGGTATGTTGTAGGATTATTTTCATTCTCTGTGTGCATTCTATTTCAATGCCAATGTGTGTGTGTATGCTCTAGAATTCTATGTTGAATGTTTGAATTCTGAATAAAAGGTGAATGAGTTTCAATTGTTTCTCTTTCTGAGAAATTCTGCAAAGAGTGCAGTGGAGGGTCCGCAAGGAGTGCATCGACCAGGTTCTATGTTTCATCTCAGAACCCTCAGAGGAGATTCAAATTGTGTCTTTACAGACAAAGAGTGCTAGTAGAGCACAAAGCCATGCAAGGTGTGTGCAGGTCGGGTGGAGTCTTGGATTTTACAAATCCAAGAGTGAAATTGAGAGACTGTTGTTGCAAGGAGTACATGGAGTCAAAGACCCTAAATAACCATAGGTTATTTGAAAGTTGTCGCAAGGAGTGCGTGCAGGGACCCTTTTGGAGGCCTTGAGTTTGCAAGTGGAATCTCAGGAGGGTTAGAACCTCTCAATTGTTCCAAAGGGAAACATAGGTTAAATTGGTTCACATAAGTTAAGTTCATGAGGAAGGACGCCAAGTCATTTGATCAGAAGTCCTTGAGAAGTTGAATCAGACGGTTGAATCGCTTCAGGAGGAAGTGCCAAAATCATGTGAACAGTTGCATCTCTTAGAACAACGAAGAGATTAGGACTGAGTGCCTTTTAAACACCGATAAGCTCAGGAGGAGTAGTGACCGTCAGATATAGATCAACAAGGACCGTTGATCTTGTATGTGAATTCATGTATCAGAATTTGGGGAATCGAGTGACCAGTGGTTTGGGTAAAGTGTGGTAGATTTCCAATTGGCGAAATCCCGATACAGCCAGAACCATTGGATCGATGGAAGAACAAAGTCATCGATCTCACCAAAGGTACAATTTCGGAGTTGGGGATCCATAGAGAAAGAGGAACGACTATTGGTTGCTCGATTGAATCGCGAAAGCTGGAAAATCCGTGTGGACGGGTGGCAAGAACTCACCCCGTAAGCAGAGTAAAGTATAAGTGACATGTGGCATGCGCCCGTCGCTTTGGGTAAAGTCAACCTTCGTTGACGGATCGTGTTTCGGGGATTTACAAGGGGAGGGCACGAGAAGTTGGTGCTCCAACTCGCAAAGTCGTGAGTTGCGAAAGGTGTTTGCATAAGGCTTGGTTGTGGTCCTATAGGAAAAGGGGCTGAAGAGAGGGGCTTACACCTTAGCCCATTTGTATTTCACGTTTCAGCTATTTCTAAGGTCCAGGGCATAGTATTCGAAGCGCCCCAACTCGCGAGACCCAAAATTCTTTGTGGGCTTAGGCAAGAAGTTTAATTAAACCTTGTCGAGGTTTAGAGAAGATTTTGCATGGATCTCGGCATAAGGGCAGGAGGTCTGCACCATAATGTATGTATATATATGTGCACACAAACATATGTGTGTGTGTGTGTGTACACACACACAACAAGGAGACCTAATGTTAGGATCATCTTATCGTGTCTTGTACATTGAATATATTTTCAATGCTTTAACATAAAGATAAACACGCCATCAATAGACTACAACAAATAACACAAGACAAAAATAATGGACATTTGTTTATTTTTTACCCTGGAGAAACCCATATGAGAAAAACTCCATCAAAATGAAGGAATATTCCTTTATTCTTAATAAAAAAAAGTTACAATGAAAAACACAAAGAGATCTAAACTCATTACGGAGCTATTGGACACTATGATATACTATAGTATCCTACATGTCACCTTTCCTCCTTTACTTTGCCATCTTTTACTCCTCATATTACACTACTTAAGCAATAGAGAACAATGGCTACTAGAGAAACAAACCCTTTCTCCTTATTTTTGTCTTGGAATAATGGAAGGAGTGAGTTTAGTTTTAGGGTTTTTTATTTAAACTTGGAACTTTCTAAAATATACAAATGTTATTGGGTGATTTGGCTTCCACACAATGCGAAGGTGGATAAAACCGATAACCTTGTCAGGGGCATAACTTTCACAAACAAATTATGTTTGGGATGAACTTTTTTATTTGAAATCTCTCATGAACTTGTTAATTGGGAAAGCCAATGTGTTGCTTTTGTCAAGGTTTTTGATCCATAAACGAAAGGATTATAGCCTATCCGTCTCACCAACATGGAATTCTCTGTTAAACAATTAAAACCTTGGCTCTCTGGATGTTGGAAAATTCTGGACCAATCAAGCCACAAGTCGAGTCAGAAAGGAAGTAAGAAGGAATGCAAGTCGAGTTGGAAACAAATGAGTAGAAAATATGCAATAAGTCAGGTCAGAGGCAATGCAAGTCAACCAAGTCGAAATGTCTCAAGTCAAATTTGTCCAAGTCAAGTCAGAAGCAATACAAGTCGACCAAATGATGATTGTCGATCGACTGAGGAAGGGAACTCGACAAAAGTGGAAGCCAAGTCGAAATGGGTTGACCTATGGGAAAAAACAAATAGGTAAGAGGTGGATTCAATGCCCAAACATGTAGGGAAAACTTGGGAAAGTTGAATTTATTGACCAACAACTGAAGGGAAAGTTCTAGGGGTGAATTTCATGGTTGACGAATGGGAGAAAACATGTATATGGTTCGTGGGTAGCTAATAATCACCTCAAAAATCCTAGACTTCAATATATATGACGTCTGTGATTTGTGGGCAAAGGAAAAATGCCAAACAAGTCGAGAATATTCCCAATGACTCAAAAAACAAAATTAGAAACCCCCAAGTAATCCACAATGACTCAAGAAGCATGGTCGTCGATTTCCCAACACATAAATCAATGCATGACTACGGTAAAAGAGTTGTTAGGATCGCTTACGAATCCCCAATGACCATATTCATATAAAAAGATCTCAAGTCCAAAATGAAACAAAATTCCATTTGCTAAATAAAATATAGACAACCATTAAGTTACACTGCACACATTACCCATTCATGAACAATACAATCATGGACAATCATCACGCATAAAACTCAGAATTTACCCTGGAAAACCAAACGGGAAAACCATCATTCTTTTGGCTTCGGCCAAACTCTTATTTATTCAACAATGGGCATGTTACATGATCTCGGGTTCATCTCTATTCTCCTTAGTGACATTTGGGAAGCCTATCTACATCATTCACAACCAAAGAACCCCTTTCTCATTGTGGGGATACATGATATAGAATGTTGAGTTGATTGGGAGGATAGTTGGAAGGTCAGGCATCCCCAACACTTAATCTTATCTCTGGTTCATCTCTCCTTCATTTCTTTATTTGTTTGTTTTTTATCCCACATGGGAAAGGTATTATGAGAGTCTCATTATTCCTTTACATACAAAAATATATTTCCTAGATTTACATACATTACATACGAGATTGGACATCGATCATGATGGCATGGGGCCCTTCACACCAACAAGTTGATTTCCTTCATCATCCATAGCCTTAAAAATGCCTGTGTTGATCATCTTAGAGTCCTGTGTCGATAGCCAATTATTATTGTTGGATCTGATTCGTATCACACCTCCCCATTGGGAAACTTTTGGTCCCCAAAATCTGCCAAGGATAGATGAGGGAACTTTCTTTCAATTTGGTTCCTCTCATACCACTTCACTTTCCTTGAAATATGCCCCTTGAGACCAATCTACCACATTTCTTGCTTTCCTCTACGAGTTGTCCACTCCTTGTGCTGCAACACTGTATCTTCCTTCAACTTCTCAAGTCCATGAGTTGCAAAGTATTCAACAGTCGGAAGAACCTGATGTTCTTCCTCCTCATCCAACATGGAGGGCTCAAACAACTTCAAATACTCCACATTCACCACTGATATGATATGCATATAAGGTGGAAGTTTCAGTCTAAAGGTGTTCTCGTTCACTTGCTCAATGATCTCAAATGGTCCATATCTAAGGGGCTTGAGTTTCTTTGTTGCGCCTTGTAGTCATTCCTTACAGAAATAAATCCACACTTGGTCTCCAACATGGAACTTATGATATTCCCTGTGTTGATCGTGTCTGGATTTGTATAACTGTTGGATCTTCTTGAGCTTCTCTTGAAACCTTAGATGTATCTTCCTGATCTTATTGACAATTTTTCTTTCCTTCTACTCTTCTCCTTGTAGTCTTGTTTCTTCCTTCTGTCGTCCATAAAAAATATCCAATGGTGAAGGAGGTAAATAACCAAAAAAAGCCTCGAAAGGAGACTTATTAGTATAAGAATGAAGTGCTTTATTGTAAGAATTTTGAATGTAGACTATCTGTTCATCCCAAGTATTTGGATGTTTATTGTTGTATCCTCTCAACAATTGCACCAACGTCCTATTTACTACCTTGATTTTTCCATCAGTCTAAGGATGGAAGGAAGTGGAGTAATTCAACTTGGTATCCATTATTTCCCAAAGAGATATACAAATTTTTCCCAAGAACCTGTTGTCCCTATCAGATATGAAAGAAGTTGGCAATCTGAAATGTACCTAGACATGGCTGAAAAATAGTTCAACTTCTTCTTGTCTAGATATCATCTTCCTACAAGGAATGAACACACACATTTTGTTGAAACAGTCTACCACAACGAACAAGTATTCATGGACTCTATGAGTCATAGGAAAACCTCCAACAAAATCCATGGAAATGCTCTCCCAATGTTTGTCTGACACTGACAATGGCATGTACAAACCAAGTTTTTGGCTGCTTGGCTTGATAGTGCTGCACAAAATGAAGCCTCTAACAAATTTGCCACCTTATCCTGCATCTTTGGCCAATACACATACCGTTGCAGATTCACCATTGTCTTTGTCACACCAAAATTTCTAGAAACCCTATAAGTGTGTGTTTCTCTCATCAACTGAACTCTTCTGTCATTGGGTATGCATAGTTTGTCCAACTTGTACAATATCCCATCTTAGAGGTGGTGTTTGTTTCCTTCCATGACAACGAATACCCTCTCCTTCATCTGGTTATAGACTCCTTTGAAATCTCCATCTCCCTCACAATATTCACTCAGAAGTTCATGAGTGAAAGGCTCAAGTTGCATTATCATTCCAATTGCTACAATTTTCTTCAGTGGTGGTTGAGAGAGCATGTCTGCTAGTTTATTCTTGATTCCTTTCTTGTACTTAATCAATAAATGAAATTGTTGCAAGAAACCTAACCACTTGTAATGTCTCACCTACTACATATTGCTCTGACTTTGTATATACTGAAGGGGTTGATGGTATGTGTGTATGATAGTCTCTTTTCCCAAAAGGTAATGCTTCCACTTCTTCACTACTTGTGCAATTGCAAAGAGATCCTTATCATACGTGGGCTAGTCAAGAACTGCTCCATGAAACAACTCTAAATCGTAGCACACATGACTTCCTCTTTGCATGAGTACTTCTCCCAATGCATATCCACTAGCATTAGTTTCCAGCTCAAAAGGTCATTGCAAATTTGGCATGGATAAGACTAGAACATTGCTGATTTTATTCTTCAAGTATTAAAATTCTATTTGTTGTGTCGTACCCCAATGTAATCTCTTTCCTTTAGAAGTTATGGCATGCAATGGAACTGCTACTATGGATAAGTTTACAATGAATTTCCTTAAATAATGTGTTTCTCCCATGAAACTCCTAACCTATGTCACATTGGTTGGAATAGGCCATTGGGTGATGGCTGCAATCTTCTCTGGATCTACCCTCAACTCTCCTCCTCCAATCATGTGTCCAATATATATCA
>SNQJ01S0203263.1:0-16683 GCA_010110895.2 Picea sitchensis
TGTTTCAATACCCATGTCAGTCCATGTTCATTTGATCCACTAATTACATCTCTGTGTCTGTTTCGTATCGTTGATGGGGGATACATCAAGGCCCTCCTTCGACGAGTCTATTCTTGTTGACTTTAGCACATTATTCGGGAACTAGACTTAGAAGCCAGCTAGTACTTTGGGACCTGCATGCCTCAATGGCAGGCCTCATCACGTTCGACAGTGGGTCTACATCATAGACCCTTGATCGGATGATTCCATGTATGCTCGACTTCATCTCATCCATTCACATTCGTTGGAATGTACTAGAGTACCTTGGGAATCATTGACATCAATGGTGATCTCCCTCACGCTTGTTAATGGTTTACATCATTGACCGGTAATCAAGTGGTTTCTGCCATGTTCGACATCAGGACATCTATTCACATGGTTAGATTCATACTACATTGGGATTGGTAAGAAGACCCTAGGTTGATTTTTCACTCTTATGCATACTTTTCCCAGGTTGCGAAGGAGTTCTTTTGAACTATGACATATATATTGTTACATAGATCCACTTTGTATTAGTCGTGGCTATGTCTTTTCATCTCGTAGATCCACTGTGTATTCTTCGTGGCTACAATCAATTCAGGTCATGGGAGTATAGATCCACATTGTATCTTCATTGGCTATACCTTTTATCAATGTAATTATGGATCCGCAGTGTATTTTATGGCAGCCATACCTAAAAAGTCTTTATCACTCAAGCATAGGTATGCCTACCTTGGGTTTGAAACATGTCATAATATTTGTTTGATGGTTGTGTGCAGATTTTTTGGCCTCTCTGGATCCACACCCTTGCTTGAAAAAGTCTACAAAGTACTTCAGTCATCACTGTCTTTTAACTTCGCACTTTGGGGGCCAATTTGTTACACATCAAAATTACTCACTTCAATAGTGTCGCAAGTGTCATCATTACAAGTGTTGTAAGTGTCGCATCTTGTTCGCAAGTGTCGCATATTTATCATAAGTGTCATAAGTGTAGAAAAAATCATACTACCATCTTGCCTATGTTGTGCTTCTAACGACATCATAAGGACACTAACGACACCTCAAAGACTAGTTTTGAAGAAGAGAAATCAGTTGATAGGGAGTACAAACCTTTTGCCAATGAAATAACCACTCAAATATGGATTTTGGAGAGGAACGCTCCCCTACCCATTGCCAGGGAGTGCTAGTGCTCCCTGGGCCTCTTTGGGGGAGAATTTGAGCACTCTATGCACCTTTTTGGGGGAGCGTTATCTTTTCTGAACGATTTTTTGGTTTGTTGAGACAAATCATGGAAGAATCCCTCAATTTCTAAAGGTGGTTGGATTCAAATAGAAGGTCAAGGCATGATCTTAGGGAATATCCTCAACTGAAGGAGAGGAATTGTCAACTTATCCCAAAAATCTCTCAAGTGGTTGGGCCTCTCTAAGGTTATATAAGGAGGCCTCCTCATGGTGAAAGGGGAGGTGGAGACTAGAGATTGATACCAAACTTATGATCCTATAAGTGGTATGCCATCAAAGCAATCAGAGTAGATTACTTAAGAAAAAGGGGTTGGACAAGGAGAGTTGGAAGAAGTTGTTTCACCTTCATCAGAGGATTGTAAGTACTTTTACTTGTTCTTATCAATATATCAATGCTTGGCATGCTTCTTTCAAACTTATGTTTGTTCCACATGAGTTTGTCTTCATTAGATAGATCTATATTTGAGATAATCTCAGTAGAATAGGAAGTCTATTATATCTTTGTTTGTTCTACAGGACCTATCAGGGAGCTCAAGATCGAAGCTCAACCAGGACTTTGCAAGGACAAACGTCGTTAATAAGGTACATATCTTTCTTCTTCTCCTTCGTTTATTAGCTTGATTAGACCTAAAAGTATGTCAGTGTCCATGTTAATCACTTTTCTATCTTGGCCTTAGGAGTCTAGAGACCAAGAGAGAATCCACTTGTCCGCACGAGGATTCACTTATAACAAATATGTAATGTCCCCAACTAGGCTAGGTGGGGATTTTTTTTCTGTCCCAAATTGTTATTTATTCTTATGTATAAGTGTCAGATACAAGTATATTAATGATGTTGTTAAATGTTTTCAAACATTTTTCTCAAATAGGAATATTTTCAAACGCATGGCATGCATCAATTACACAAGAAATAGAGAAGATAACCATGGCATCTTATCATGGATGGAAACTCCCAAAAATATCAACAATACAATGATATATAATGATTGTAATAATAGCTGCAGAATACTCCTAAGCACAAAAATCTAATGGCTTCCAAGTAGCTACAAAATCTACTACATAAACAATAAGAAAACCTAGAATGATTCCAATATCTAATGTCCAAGCCTCTCTGATCTAGACCCTCCTCTTTCTGCTCTGCAAACGACTATTGTAACCCTCGCAACCCCAATCCAATGAACTATTGTAACCCCATATTTCCAAATGTACTTGTGGAATGATTGCGAGACGCCTAGCAGAGCCTCACTTGACAACTAGTGATCAACCCGTGGGGGTGTCTCCTTTCCCATCTACACGAAACCCTCCTAGCACCTGCAGATCTAACGATCGTCCTCCTCTAGAAAATGTCGCAAATCCTCGGTGCAAGTTTATATGCCTCCAAACTCTCTTGAATATGAAACCAAACACCACAATGAACTCAAATGAGGACTCTGGATGAATCCTCCACTTTGTCTAGCTAGGGTGGATATTGCACCATTGAAACTAATTTGAAATGGAAGGATTTTTACAACCCCTAACAAAAACTTGGCTCAAGGAGCACATCAAAAAGAGATCATAAAACAAAATGCCAAAGAGAAGGGTTACCCCTCTACTTATCCTCTCTTCAGACCTTCTATATCTTTCCCCTTTTTAACAAAATCAAATCCTTACTTTATTTTCCCTCCAATTGTAATTAAATATAATTATTTATTTTATTTAGTGTCACTTTTAGGATTTGTTATTCTTTTAAACCATTGACACCAAATAAGACTCCTTGAATCCATTTTTTCTTATTGATTATATCTTACAGGAGTTGTATAGGCTATTGAGTCATCATCCATCAATTGAAAGGGGACATTACAGTCCTCCCTTCCCAAGATTTGTTTTCCTCAAGAAACTCCAAATCACGGTCTTGTAAGATCTACTCTCCTTCCCAGGTAGCATATTTTTTGGGCAATCCTTTCCATACAACCAAGTACTCTCGAATGACCATGCTCCTCATCCTTCATTCCCTGACATCAACAATCCTCTCGGGAGCTAGAACCAACTTCCCTTCCTCATCTAGTGGAGGAACATCTTCTGAAGTGGTGACATGTTATCCCAGTTCCTTCTTGAGGAAGGATACATGGAAGGTGTTGTGGATCCTACTACCCTCTATCATCTCTAGCTCATATGCCACTTCCCCAACTCTACTGATCACTTTGTGGGGTCCATAAAAGTGAGGTTTCATATTCTATATACCAATTTTATTAGGTGATGATTTTCTGTAAGTTTACAATCTGAGAAAGGCTAGATATCCAACCTCAAAGTTTTGTTCTACCCTGTTCCTATTTGCATACAAATTTTGTTTATTCTGAGTGGCTTGCAGATTCTCCTTCAAGACTCTCTAGATGTCTTGACTTTCCTACAACCAGTCTTTGGCCTTGGATTCTCTTCTCTCTCCAAATTACAAATCCACAAAATATGGAGTGTCATAGCCATAAATGCCCTAAATGGGCTCATACCAATGGGCATTTAATGAGTGGTATTGTAGAAATATTTTGCGATGTGCAACCACTTTATCCATTCTCTTTGTTTCCCTGTCACACAGTTCCTCAGATACCCCTCGATACTTTTTTTTACTATCTCGGTTTTCTCGTCTATCTGGGGGTGATAGCTAGTAATAAGTGTCAACTCTATCCCAGATAACTTGAACAACTCGTACCAAATGCACTGAGAAACCTCCTATCCAGGTCACTAACTATGTTTCTCGGAAGACCATGAAGTCTGAACACCTCCCTGAAGAATAGGTCTACTACTTGAGATGCATTTTACTTTGTAGGAATGGAAAATAATTGTGCATATTTATTCAATCTGTCCACTACCACATAGATGCAGTCCCTTCCCTGCACCTTTGGAAATCCTATGATGAAAATCCAAATTCTACTCCGTAATCGACAATGGTTGAAGCAGTCTTGCAAGATGTGTGAATTCCAACTTGTTCAGTTGGAAATTCATTCATTCCCTCACATGAAGAAGTACAACCCCCTTGAGACCCTTCCATGAGAATCTCTCCCTCACCTACCTATAGGTCTTCATATACCCTTGGTGTCCTGCCATTGGTGCTTAATGTACTACCCTAAAAATATTATCCTTGAGTTTGGACTCAGGGACAAGATATAAGATCTTGTCTTTGTAGTATATGATGTCATCCACTACCTTGTGTCTGTCATCCTAAATATTTCCCTCCATCATCTCACAAGAGGTAGTCTTGGAGTATTCCACCAAGAGAATGGACTTCCAGTCTGTTGAGATCTTTGTTATGGAGAAGGCTATAGGTCTCTTGGATAAGGCATCAACAACTATATTCTTCTTCCCCTGTACATACTCAATGTCAAAATCATATGCATGCACCTTACTCACCCATTTATGCTGCCTTTCATTCAGGTCCCGCTATTCCAAGAAATATCTCAAGTTGTTGTGGTTAGTCCTACAAAGTATTTTTTGAATTTGTCTAATGCATGCATGATGAGAAACATATCCTTATCATAGATCAGATAGAGATTCCCCCAATCCCTTTGTATTTATGCTCTCTAAATATATCGGGTGTTAGTTCTACATCAATATTTCTCCTATCTCCTCACCATATGTGTCACACCATAGAAAAAAATGTTGCATAAAACATGGGAGTGATAATAATGGGAAAGTTATCATCACCCTCTTTATCCTATCGAATGCCACATGTGCATCCTCTGACCATCAGAATTCCCCCTTCTTGGTGAGGCATGTCAATGGCACTGCTAATTATGAAATTCCTTTCACAAAGTTCCTGTAGTAGAGGAATATCCCAAAGAATCCTCGCAGATCTGTGAGTGTCCTGGGGGTGGGCCAGTCTATGATGTTTTGGATTTTATCCTGATGCTCGTTCACTCCCTCAACACCTATTACTTGCCCCAGATAGAGGATATTTATCAAACCAAACTCACACTTTACCTCCTTGGAAAAAAGCGAATGCTCCTCCATAATGGGGAGAATCACGTCCACATGCTTTAGATGTTCCTCCCATGTTTTGTTGTAGACCAGAAGATTGTCAAAGAACACCAGTAATAATATCCTCAACTGTTTGTTGAAGATATGGTTCATGCAGGAGTGAAAGGTAGTTGGTGCGTTATTCAATCCAAAGGGTATGACTAGAAACTCATAGTGCCCCTAGTGACATATGAATGTTGTCTTATGGATATCCTCCTCTCTGACTCAAATCTAGTGGTATCTTGATCGCAGATTAACCTTTGAAAAGTACACTTCCCCATGTAGCTTGTCAATCAGCTCATCAATCCTGGGTATTGGGTATCGATTTTTTATGTTCTTCTTGTTTAGTGCCTTGTAGTCTATGCACATCCTCATAGTGTCGTATGTCTTCTTCACCAACACAACTAACGAAGTGAAAGTACTAGACATAGTCCTGATATGCCCCATCTCTAGTAATTCCTTTATGGCCTTATCTATTTAATCCTTGAATCTCTTTGGATGCTTGTAAGGGGTGGTGATCATGAGCTTCAACCCCTCTTCTAGCTCAATGACATGTTCAAATCCTTTATTAAGTGGTCTCCTTGCTAGTGATGGCTTGAACACTCTTTCATACTTTCCAAGTAATGCCTCAATATCCACAAGGTAATGTTGGTGATCCTGTGATGGATTTTCCATGGTGATTAGGCACTCTATTATGAAAGTCACATCTCCGTGTCTAAAAAGGGCCTCCATGTGTTGGTTACACACAATCCTGGGGGAACCTATCGACATACCTCTTAGGATGACTCATTTTCCACCCTGTCTTGGAACTCCATCCTCATGTCATAATAATTCATGAAGATATCTCCCAATGAGTACAACCATTGAATTCCTAGCACCACATGAGTATCTGTTAGATCCACGACATAAAATTCATCAGTCAACATATAGTTTCCCAATGTTACTTCCAATCCTCTAATCCTCTGAGTACACGTCATGTTCTACCCATCTGCTACTACCACATTGAAAACCTCAAAATCCTCTGCAGGGATTTGTCTCCTAGTGACAAGTGCAACATTAATGAAATTGTGAGTGGCTCCACCATCAATCAATGGTGTAACCCTATGCCCCTACACAATACCTATGACCCTAAAGTTGTAATATTTAAGGACTCATGATAGTGTGGAAATGGTCACTCCCTTGGGATTATCTTTCAATGGTGCTTGTTTTGTAGCATGCAATGTCTCCCCACTATCATGTCTGATGCCCTCATCATCATCGTCATCCTCATCATTGGAAACTACCTCAATATAATGGACTTTACCCTTTCCCATACATTGATGATCTGGTTCCCATGACTCCTTGCAAATGTAGCAAATATTCTTCCTCCTTAGTTGTCTCTGATTCTCCTCATCCATATTGTCCTTCCCTGTCCATGGCTTATGGGGAAACTTCATCTCCTTACCCCCTTGAGGGGTGAATGTTTTTGTTGATTTCTTCTTGGATACTACATCCCCCATGTCCTAGGTTCTCATTATGGTCTCTTGTAATGTGGTTGGTCTAAAGGCCTTCACCCATTCTCTAAGGGGTTCACCTAGGCCCTCCATGAATAACATCACCAACCTTTGTTGAGAAATATCTTTCACCATAACTACCATCCTTTAAAAATCTGTGATCTATGCTTCTTGTGTACCTGTCTGTCTCAGTTGTGCCAACTCCCTGAAGTGTATCTTAGGGTCCTTATTGTCGAACCTATCCATCAAGTTCTGAGTTAATTCCATATATGAAGTGATGTTGGTGTGCCCTAGTGTCACCAGCCCATGATACCACCATTCATGAGATTCTCCTTCCAAGTGAAGGGTGGCATTCTTAATTTCTTCTTCCCCGGTCATCGGGTTAAGTTGGAGGTAGGTGTCCAAATTATGTACCCATGCTCTAGCCGTGCTCTTGGTGGACCCATCGAAGGGTGGGATAGTCAACTTTCCCACCTTGTGCATGGGGTCAAAGTTCTATTGGCCCTATGCTCCTCTGTTCCACTCCTTAGGTTTCCACTTCTGCTTGAGGTTGTAGAAGTCATTATAGGAAACTTTCTCATGGATATCTTCATATATCATCTTGTACTCCCTCTATGAGGTGTTAATATCAAGCCTCTGATCCTTCTGTTCTCCTGTAGGATTTCCTCTCAAGAATTGTGGTAATAAGGGCCCAGGGATCCTTAGTTTCCTGCACTAAGCTTGGGTATGGTTATTGCTACTCTTTGTGTGTATCATGTCACCCCAATGGGATCCACTAGGTCCACCTTGACCTATACGATTCATATTCCCACGTTGACCCACTAGTTGTGTGATCACTTCAAGGGTATGCTACTAGAACCTTGTTGTTTATGTATGTCTTTGGGATGCCTCATTCTATCCCTTGACTAGGCCTCTTAATATTTGGAGCATAGTCCCTTCAGAGTTGTCTCCCATACTTCCTTCTCGCTCCGACTTTGTTCAGTTTTCTCTTGTTTCTCTTTCCAATGACTTTCAAGAGGTCTATCCTCCATTCCCCTTTGTTTTAAGAATCAATGTAGTCATAGACTGGTAGAACCACCAACTCTGATACCGCTATAATGTCCCCAACTAGGGTAGGTGGGGATATATTGGTTTTTTTGTCCCAATTTGTTATTTCTTCTTATTTATAAGTGACAAATACTTATATTAATAATGTTGTTAACATTTTTCAAACAATTTTCGCCAATAGAAATATTTCCAAACACATTGCATGCATCCATTACAAAAGAAATAGAATAGATAAACATTGCATCTTATTATGGATGGAAACTCCCTAAAATCCCAGAAATACAATGATATCTAATGGTTGTAATAACAATTGCAGAATGCTCCTAAGCACACAAATATAATGGTTTCCAAGCATTTTCAAAATATACTACAAAAACAATAAAAAAACATGGAATGATGCCAATCTCTGATGTCCAAGGCTCTTCAAGCCTAACCCCACTCTGTATGCTCTGTAAATGACTATTGTAACCCTTGAAACCCCATTCTGGTGAATTGTTGTAACCCTGTATTTTTATAGGTCCTCGCAGGACGACTTCAGGACGTCTACTGGGGCCTCTTAGGACAACTTGTGCTCAACCCGTGGGGGTGTCTCTTTTCCCAACTGCGTGAAACCCTCATGGAACTTCCAAATTTGACAATCGTCCTCCTCCAAAAAATTCCGCAAACCCCCTGCACAAGCCAATATGCCTCCAAACTCTCTCCAATATGAAACCAAACACCACAACAAACTCAAATGAAGACTCCAAATGAATCCTCTGCTTTGTCTAGGTAGGGTGGATATTGCACCACTGAAAGTAAACTGAAATGGAAGGAGTTTTCCAACCCCTAATGAAAACTTGGCTCAAGGAGCACATCAACAAGAGATCATAAAACATAATTCGAAAGAGAAGGGTTACCCCTCTATTTATCCTCCCTTTGGACCTTCTAGATATTTCCCCTTTTTGACCAAATCAAACCCTTACTTTATTTTCCCTCCAATTCCAATTAATATATAATTATTTGTTTTATTTAAAGTCACTTTTAGGATTTATTATTCTTTTAACCCAGTGAGACCAAATAAACCTCCTTGACTCCCTTTTTTCTTCTTGACTATAGCCTATGAGAGTTGTATAAGTTATTGAGTCATCCTTCATCAATTGGAAGGGGACATTACACAATAAAGGCCCTTTCATGGTTACATTTTACAAAGTGGAGAACCCCATGAATAATGCATATGGTGTCCTAAATGTTTGTGCCCTCAAGGCCCATCTGTTCCTTGGAGATCACTTATGATAGGATGGGTTTGAGTCTAGCAACAATGGTTCTTGCTATTAGTTTTCATATGCACTTGAAGAAGGATATGGGCCTATACTTATCAAAGCGGTTGGGATCATTAAATTCTTAGAGATGGTGGCTATGAAAATAGTATTCAATGCTTGTAAACTTTCCCATGGGATGTAGACTCCTCAATAACTTTTTTGGTCTAGGCCAAGTTTGGGAAAGAATCAAGGTAGCGCTGAAAAATGGGGAGTGTGCCAAAAGTGAGGAGTGTACTAGAATTGGAGGAAAATAAGTGCTGGAAACAGAGGAAACCCACACCGATGAAAACCAGTTACAAAGTGGACAAACTGTTGCGGAGAAGTTGAAAAGTGGACAAACCTAATTCACTTAGGGTTAGGGTTTTTGTAAGGGCTTTGTCCCACTTTTTGTATAAGTAGAATGTATAATGACTGTGAAAGGAGTTAGTCATTTTTAGGAATTTGGATGGTAGATTCGTTCAAATTTATTAATTTTGTGAGGACTATTACGATATGTGGATATCGTTTGCAATGGAGGAAGAAATGTACAGTGCATGGCACTAGATTTAGCATAAATAATAATAAAGAGCTGAAGCGACTCATCTTTGTGGGCATAGCCCTAAGAGGGGGTGAACCATGATATATCTAGGTTATGTGTGTATGTGTGCAGTCTTTTTTATTATATTTTCTTTAATGAGTTTATGTTGAACATGTTTAATGATAAAAGAATGAATATTGTCCACTAAGGATAAACTAATGAACTCTGTAGAACAACAATAATGGATGAATGTCATAGTTAGTATGCAGATCTAAATATTATGTTACAACAAAATAATATACGTCATTTAGTATATGTTGTTGCAATGGTTCATGAAGTCTGTTGGAATAGTTGAGTCATTGATCCAAGATAAGGTCCCGCTAGGACAAGATTAATAAATCAGGGTTTGAGAGCTAGTTGTTGAGTAGATATAATTTCCCTGAGAGTGAATCACATCCCATCCCATGGTTGCATACACCTCAGTTAGGAAACCACCCATTGAATTCATCTTGAGTGAGACTGCACATTGCACTTTGTGCGATGTGTTCCCTTCTGGTATCTAGAAGGGTCGATGGTCGAAGGGTTGTTGGTAATCTTGTAGTTAGAACCTAGGTCAGCCCATAATGGCCAACAATGGTTACGTTGTCAGTTCGAACTCAGAATATTAGATCGACAGGGATGTATCATGTAGTATAGTGAAAGGATTTAAGAGAGGGGATTAGGTTGGAATCCCACGGAAGAGGAGTTTGAAAGATGGTTGACAATTCAGGAACTAGAGTTTTCCCACAAAGATAATAGAATCCCTAGGTTTAATCCAAGACAGTACTTGGAGAGATACGTATTCAGTGAAATACACGAGAGTTTCTTTAGTGAGTTTCCCACACTATTGTAGCAGTGGATAGCACGGTTGAAAGATATCCAACCGACAAATAGAGTTAGATCAGTGGAGTGGATAGAAGATAATATCATGTGGTTGCAGAGGGTGAATAACATATTCACGCGTGCAGTAGATTTCTGGCTAGACAACATTGTGGTAGGGTATATCACTGAGTTTGAAGTAGATACATCAAAGTCGTATAGTGTAGAAAATAAGGAGTTTCTTAAGGGTCCAAGGGGAAGGTACATTAATTCGTTGTACACTTCAATCAAGCGATTATTGCATGATAAAGGTGTATTAACTATGGAATCAAACAACTAAACTACCTTGTGTGCATGGGGAATTTAGGGGAAGCAATGAGGAAGGTATGATATGGAGGGGAGAATGGATAGATAAGAGCACAATAAAGATAAATATACCATTATGATGGATCAAGAGGAGATCCAAAAAATTCAAAGAAGGAAGAAACCACGCACAGTGGTAGACCCTACCAATATAAGCTCAATAGGAAGAAAAGAGCAATAGACGAGAGGGAAGGCCCAGAGAGTGATGAAGAAGAAATAGATGATCTTCGTTCTATGGAGCACAGTGAAGAAATATTGCATGCCACATATGAAAGAAAGACTAGAGGAGTGGGATCTAATGAGGAAGAAGGTACCCCTGTCCGGATCCAAATCAGTGTAAAACCTACAACCCCATGTATGATTAACACATCAACAAAGAAAGAATTGTTTAGAGAACTAGGGATTGATAGTCATAGGAATCTAGGAGATAAGAATAGAAGTAAGGGTACCAGTGGAAGTACCAATAGAAGTGCAGGAAGTTGTACAAGTGGAAGTACCAATAGCAATGCCAGTGGGAGTTCAAGTCCGAACAACAGTACACAGATAGTAGTATCACATGGTGTAGGTACAACACATTTGACAATGGCAAGTGTATATCCAACAATAACATTACCAAAGTTCCATGGGGATGGATCAGAAGACCCAGAGAAGAACCTATTTTTGTGTGAACGAATATAGGAAGCGAAAAGAGTCACTGATGAGGAAGCAAAAGTAGTGTAGCTAGCAATAACATTCAGAAACCGCGTGTTGGATTGGTATATGAATATAGAAATAAACAATCCATAGGGTGCACCAGGAACAATAGCATAGATCAAATAGGCATTGATCACTGAGTTTTAGAGGATCATTTTATGAATGAGATGATTGAGGTTAGACAGAAACAAGGAGTTTCTGTATGGGACATTGATCCAGATTTTATGAGAAGAATGAAATGACTACGGATTATTACCAGATGCTTAACATAGAATAACAGAGATACAGTAAAACTGGCTTTCTATTCAATAAGGAAATAAGTTGAAATTGTAAAATGCAACAGAAAACAAGCTTGCTGGAATGGTGGCGGCTTATCTCTGAGAAGAGATGTGACGACTGCACTCATTCACCATAAGATGATTACAATGAGGATCTCAAGGCTTTTTTACAATAAACAGGAGTTTCAAAAATCCTAAACATCCAAAAACCTAATCCTAGGATATGAAGCGCCAAAAGTCATGTGGGCCCTGTTTGGGTAAGTCAGTACATCAACTTCCCGGGGTCGTAACTTTTGCATACGATCTGTGTTTTAGGCATATGATAGCCCATTGGAAAGATCTATCCGAGGACTAAAACAGTTGCACAAAATCACATGATGAATTTTTTCAACTACAACATACCACAAAAAATGTTGATTAGGGCCTCAAAACAACTCCGGAAGTTCAGGACCCGGAAAACTGCTAAAAATAGTAAATTATCAAAATTGCTAGAAAGTTGTTTTGAGCCAGCTAGAAAGGTGGGTGGTCACTGATATCCACTTGGATCAATCCTCCCTCCTTAGGAAGAAATGGTATCGATTGCGTTGATTTCCCCCATCAGATGAGGAAATTTCTGTTGAATTTGGCCCTGGGTGAGCCACTTGCCTTGGTACAGGAGCTGCCCTGCTTTGACGACTCGATAACGCTGGATCCTTTGTTGTCGAGTGCCCTTGATCTGTGTGTCCACAATATGATCACTGGATGCTTGTTGTATGCATTTTGGGTTGAGTATGTTGGTGCCATTTGTTGTGCTATGTTTGAGGTGTCCAATAATGGTGGGAAATAAGGCCGAAGGAGGTCCATGTTGAACACTGGGTGCAGGCCAAGGAAAGGAGGAATGTTGAGCTCAAAATCATTATCCCCCATAGCCTCGGTGATGGTGTACAAGCCATAATGGAGTGGGTAAAGCTTTCTATGGGGTCTTGTAAGGCGTTCTTTCTGCAAGAGAAACCAAACTTTGTCGCCCACCTGAAACTTATGTGGAACCCGATGTTGATCATGGCGCTACTTGTACTTGTCATTGGAATTTTGTAGGATATACTGAACCTCTTGGAATATGTGYTGGATCCTCTCAATGAATCAGGTGGCTTTGTCAGCCTCAGTTAGAGCAAGAGAGGAGTCGGTCGAGGTGACCGCAAGGGGAAGTGCAACATCTATGGGATGCAATGGTTGGAATCCCAACCCCACCTAAAAGGGGTTGTGGTCGGTTGAGCTATGCAGGGCTAGGTTGTAGCCATTATGGACATAGGGAAGACTCTCATCCCATGTGTGAGGGTTCTTGGAATTATACATGCGCAGGATATGCATGATCATTCAATTTACGACCTCGGTTTCGCCATCTGTCTGGGGGTGGAATGTCATGGATTTGGTGAGCTTGGTGTCTAGCAGTGACCAGAGGCTCGACCAGAATGTGCTGAGAAATCGACTGTCCCTATCTGAGACAATGGTTTGTGGGATTCCAAAATGTACCCATACTCATTCAAAGAAGAGCTTGGCAGTGGCTTCTGTTGTGATGCTCTTCTTGCAGACAACCATAATTTCCATCTTAGAAAAGTGATCAACAACCACAAAAACACAGTCATTTCCCCGCTTAGTGGATGGAAGGCCCAAAATGTAGTCCATTGAGATGGATTCCCATGGCTTGTCAGGAGTCGGAAGAGGGGTGTACATACCCTATTTCTTAGTGGTTGGTTTGGCAATAGTGCAGGCAGTGCAAGACCTAATATACTTGTTAACCTCATGTCGAAGTTTCTACCAGTAGAAGTGTTTTTGTAGCATCACCACTGTCTTTTTGATGTTGAAGTGTTCTGCCACCCGACTGTATTAGGCTTCCCATATCATCTTCACTCGCTCGCTTGATGGAACACAGATATGGCCCAGATGACACAACAACCCATCTTGAAGATGGAAATTATCGACCACTGCCTTTGCACCCAACATTTGGTAGGTGGTGGCGAAGTCCAGGTCTATCTCATACAGTTGGGGCCATCCAAAGGTCTCATGGCCACAAAAGTCTAGCATTGTGGTGAGTGTCGTGATTGGTGGTCTTTTTAGGTAATCAATGATGCGGTTGGTGCTTCCTATTTTATAGTTTATGTTGAAGTGGAATTGCTGCAAGTATGTGGACCATTTTTTATGGCGGTCATTCTGCAATTTTCCTTACGCCTGCATCAACTGTAGTGGCTTATGATCAGTGTGGATGACTTTCTCCCTCCCAAGAATGTAATGTCTCCATTGGCGACAGGCTTGCACAATGGATTACATTTCTTTGTTGTAATTAGGGTACTTACAGACAACATCTGATAGTGTCTCACTATGATAGGCCATGGGGTGGCTGTGCTACGTGAGAACAGTACCCACAACATAGTCTGAAGCATTAGTCTCAATATCAAAGGGCTGTTGCAGGTATGATAGTGAAATCACTAGGGCTAAGCAAAAGAACTTCTTCAAATCATCATACTCTTGTTGTTTGGGCCAACCCCACACAAATTTCACCTTACCACCACCCCTGGTTATTTGGCTGAGGGACCATGCAATATGGGAGAATCCTAACACAAACCTGCGGTAGAAATTTGCAAGGCCCAAGAAGCTCTGAAGCTCAGTGAGTGTGGTTGGGGCTAGGCAGTCATGGATGACTTGGATCTTGGCTATATCGACATGTATTCCATGTTGATCAATGATATAGCCTAGGTGATGGACCCTATCCATGTCGAAGGATAATTTTTCCAAGTTGGCGTATAGCTTGTGCTACTACAAGGTTTGCAAAACCTGTTGAATATGCTACAAGTGTTCGGACCAAGTCTTTCTGTAAATGAAAATGTCATCCAGATACACCATTACAAAAGCATTGGTGAATGGTCACAGGATATCATCCATCATCCTCATGAAAGTGGTTTGAGCATTTGTCAGACCAAAGGGCATGAACAACCATTCAAAAAGGCCTTCCTTTGACTTGAAGGCGGTCTTCCATACATCTGTCTATTCTATTGGGACCTGGTGGTAGCCATACTTTAGATCAATCTTACTGAATTATTCCCCCCCCATGAGTTGATCAAGGAGGTCGTTGATTCGAGGAATTGGGTACTGGTTTCTGACTGTGATTTTATTCAGATCCCGATAATCAATGAAAATTTGCTAGGTTCCATCTTTCTTTTGTACCAGCACGATTGGGCTCCTGCAAGGTGATGAGTTGGGATAGATGTGCCCCTTATGGATAAATTCTCGGATTTGTTGCTTCATCTCCTCATTCTCTAACAAAGAGCGACGATAGACTGGCGCATTGGGGAGCGTTGCGTTGGGGGTCAGATTGATGGGGTGCTTCACTTGGTAGTCCAGAGGTACCCCAGTAGGTGAGGAGAAGATATCCGAGTATTCTTCCACAACCTTATCTACTTGCTTCTGCTGTGTGGAGAGGTCGGCCACAGAGACCCTGGATGTGGCTAAGATTTTTCTCTCATTCTGAGAGCGAATCACGAAGAAGACAAACTTCCCCATCTGAGAGATGACTTTCCTGCATTGATTAGCAGATAGCAAAAAAATAGCACTAGGTGGGACAGCCTCGGGTATACTGTACAATTTCCAGTTCAAAGTAATAATAACACTACAAGGCCTAGACTCATATACAACATGACGTTTCCATAAATAAGGTTGGCCCAAAAGATCACAAACTTCAAGAGGATAAACATCACACAATAACTCGTCTTTGAAGGGCTTGATGTCGTACGACAGTCAACACTGTTGGTTGACACGAAGATCACTTCCTTGGTAGAGCCATCCAATGGTGTAGGGTTGTGGGTGTGGCGTTGTCGGCAGGTCTAGTCGCTTGATGACCTCTGCTGAGATGAGGTTCTTCTAGCTACCACTATCAACGATGAAGTGTAGTGGGGTGCCCTTTACCCACATCTGTGAATGGAAGAGGCGCTCTCCTTCTTCTGGCTCATCTAGTTCACCATGTTGGATGTTGGTGGTAGCAACGGTGGCACTGGGTTCCACGCCAATGATCCATCTTCCCATTTTTGGTTCTGACTCAGAGTCAAAACCCACATCTGATTCAGAATCTTTCACTTTGACCACCGGCGTTTGCTTTGAGCGGTAGTTAGTAGTGTTATGCCAAGGTCTCTTATGGAAGTCGTACCACTTCCCGGTATCTTTCTTTGTCTTTTCGATGTCCTTATTTTCTTGTGGCTTGTACTGGTTGTCCTGATACTATCCATCTTTTCTCTATCCTTTGTTCTATGGGTTGGAGCCACCCTTTCTTGGCTTTTTTTGTGAGGCGTTCCCTAGCCCAAATTGTTGCGTCTTTTGTTTGAGCTTCTGCTTGATTTTGACGGCATATCGGTAGGCCGTGTCCAAGGATGAGATGTCCAAAAATTCCATTTCGGTTTGGATGTATCTATGCAGAGCACCGAAATATTTGAGCACTATATGTCACTCTGAATCTTTGATACCCAGCTTGGTGCGCAAGGTATGGAAGATATTTGTGAAATCTGGTACTGCTTGGTCTCTTTCTTGCCGCAGTGTGGTCCACTTGGTATACAAGTCATCATAACTTCTGATAGGGTAGTATTGTTCCTTAATAACATCCCTGAAGGATTCCTAGGTGGCCATGACTGTAAATAATGAGGGTTCCTCTCTTTCCTTTTTCTCACAGAAAGTTTCCCACCAATCTTTGACATGGGGAACGACTTTGAGGAGCACAAAAGTAATATTTTCTCTATTCGAAAAGTTATGGACAGAAAAATACCCTTCTAGTAGATTCAACCACTTTTATACAACATCTGTGTCTATCTAACCTTCAAATATAGGAATATCAAAGTTTATTTGTACCTTGAAGGGGGCGGTGCCTCCGCTC
>SNQJ01S0203264.1:0-10958 GCA_010110895.2 Picea sitchensis
AAGTTTAGACAAAAACAACCATTTACCCTTTTAATGAATTTAATCCTCCATTATAATTTTTACTTTAATAATTAAAGTTTGAATTTCTTTCCCCCCTCCCCTTATTGTTACATGTCTATTTAGTTCTTCTTTGTTCACATATTGTACTTGTACCTAGGTTTTAATTTCACTAGGTTGGGAGACAGTTTTTAAGGGAACAATTAGTTATTAAACTTTACCCATACCATCATCTATTTTAAAGTTGACTAGGTCCTAAGGAGGCATAGTTTTCTAAGCACTAGGTTTATTAACTTACCAGAGTTAAAATCGCAACGTGTCCTTCAGGAAGCACAACATGCTCCAAGTGTGCCACTCACCTTTTTTTGTTTTATTTGCGTGACATTCCCTTCATGAGGCACTACGTGCTCCAAGAGTGCCACTTTCCTCTTGACTAAATTTGGTAGACATCAAACCTCTAGAGTCAATACTTCGTCAGGTGATCTTGTGCGACACTAATGACCTCTAAGGAATAAGGACCATGCCTTATTGCACACCCCTTAGAGTCATTGTGAGCGATTATCACAGTCTTCCCTCACGACATTATGGATCTTCTTGAACTAGGTAATCGTTAACCTTCAGTTTGAGCGACGACAGGAGTACTAGTAGGTTGTGGCAGGTTTGCTGCTACACCTCTCCCTCAATGTCTCTGATTGTAGTGCATGACCCCTTTACTCCAAATGTGAGTCTAGTCGGCAATTGATCGCCAGCCTACATCTGTCAACGAAATATGTCAGCGATAATAATAAACATGATAATGTCTAATAATATGTACATATTGTTGGGATTGAAACACCCACAGAGATCACACAGAGAAACAAATAAATATGCACAGATCTGAAACACACATAGACACAGTGTTTACGTGGTAAAACCCTCAGAGTGAGGGAAGCATCCACGGGACAAAGGCAAAATCATTATATTAATGAACATGAGATAACAACCAGCCATAGGCAACCAGCAGCCCAAGAGAGAGCTCAAAGCCCTTGCTCATCTAAATGCATCTGATGCACACATATTTAAGCAACCTCTCCTTCAGTTATACAAAATTGATTACATTAAATGCTGCCACTTTCTTTTGCTGATTAGTTTTAACTAAATCCAATAATAGAATATTGTTGAAACAATCATGAACCACCTTAACCTAAATTGGTTAATTGGTTGTCACGTTCCAACAACCTCCACCTTGACAATCAATTTACCTGATACCATGCCATTGTCCATTCATCACCTTCTTGCAAGCTAAAGATAGGTGACGCTAGTGCTTCAAAACCGAAGCACCCATTTCACTGCTCCGTCTGGATTTGTCATGTGACCACTGACAACTCCCTACAAGTGAAATATTTGATCTTCTCATCGCAAACTTATACATTCTTCTAGCATACTATACATGAGACATATCCTCTTTCTTCCTTATAACCAGGACAAACTTGAAGAAATATTACAAAAAATTAAAGAAGACATTTAACAGTCTCACAAAGGTTCATACTGAATCTCATCAGTATCCTTCAAACATTTTTCTCATCTCTATGTATCTCTATGCCCAAGATTTGTTTTACAGCTCCCAGATCCTTCATTTCACGTCCTGACCAACCGAGCCAACCCACTGATCTTTAACCATGCTTGTGCTTGCAACAAGCATATCGTCAACAATCTAAACACCAAGATAGTGAAAACACAATGGTTATTCCCACTTTTTGAAAAATCTCATCTCACCATGAAGGAATCAACATCTTGTACAAACTTGCCTGAGCGCGCTCTTTAGTCCATACAATGAAAACTTGAGCTTGCAAACAACTCTTCTGTTGCGATCCTGAGCACCTTCAATGCTCCATCTTGAACACTATGTTCGGGACCTTCTCCAAAAAACAGATGAAGCTAGCCAAGTGAGTGTATCACCAACTCACCTCCAGGCTACCTTCAATGGAGTCCTATCTCCACCTTAACATGAACATCCCCTTGACCAAATCTGGCCAAGCCGACCAAATGAGCTTACATCGCTCACTTCCAGGCCCATTTCAATGGAGTTTCACCAAACCTTTAAATAGGCTCGATTACATGTAATCTCATGAGACAAATACCCTCCTATCACCTAGGCCTATATCTAGACTTTACCAGTGATTCACGAGTGCATACCGCTTTCTAGGTCTTAGAGTTATATGCCCATTTTACATATAATTATTTTACAACTCCAAAATAAATGAAAATAATTCACTGTCACAGTGACTTTACCGTCACTTCAATGCCATTTCACTGCTGGTTTACGACACCTCTTTCTTTTCCATGCCATTATTGATACTTACAAATGCTATCAACACTCCAATATTCAGCACATGGAGATTACCACTCCAATTTACTTGAAGTTGAACGCATCCATAAATGACATAAGTATACTCATGCGAACTTACCCAATGAAAATCGACCCATCAGATCTATGCCTGTCACCACTTCCATAACCCTTTCAATTGGTCCAAACTTTTCCATCACGCTTGTCAATTTCAACTTTGTGTTGTGTCTACATGCATGCACTAACAGACCAGTAAACACCATCTGACAAACAATATAACAAATTTGATGCAGATTGAAGTTCATTGTTGTCAGCAATACATGCGAATAATAGAGAAGATACAAGCCAACTATTGCAAGAGGAAGCGAGTAGAAACAACAGAGTTTCCAAGCTTCTTGATGGAAACTCGTGCGCGAGGGCACAATTCAGTTGACTTTCACCACAGGCTACCGCTAGCGGTGACCTCTTGACACAACAAACATATCTTGACATGTCATTTCCGCAGTAATAAGAGGCGTAAGGTCCACAAAATAATGAGATCAGTGTATCCGCCATGATTGTGTTCAAGATATCTGTGTGCCTTCTCCTCCTTCTGGTACTTGGCCATAGCATCCTGCTTGTTCTTGCCCACAACATTGCAGACAACGCTGGTCTTCACATCATTATTAACTTCCGTCATCTACGTCCAAGCAAGAAACGAAATCAAGAAACATGTGCAATCGAAGTTAGGTGAAGATGCGGCCTGCCCTTCCGATCAGCGTCCACCTGGACCATCCTAGGCACCAAGTGACTCAGGTTCTTGCACATTCTCGTCAAGTCCCTCAACACCCTGGAGTGGAGGCAATAGGCCCCTTCATTTAATGAGCCCTGGTGGGACCTCTCCAACACTGTTATGATGAGTCCAGTAACTTATCTGTAGCCATGTGAAGCAATTCTCGGGTGCAAATCTGATGCCCTTTGTAGTCTACCAGCCGCTACCTCGACATTCGGCAAAGCACTTTGCAGTACCAAGAAAGCTCAGATGCCATTCCATCAGCAAAGTAGTGAACCAGTAACCAAAACCAATAAATGTCAGATGCCCATTAATTACATCACACATTAGAAGATATGATAAGGAATCAAGTGGAATTGAGCTGGAAGACAGCACACGGTACACCCCTAACCATACTCGTAGGGAGGAATTCCAAGGAGATCAGCCATAACTCCCCTCCACACACCATCACCACAACACACGCGTGCTTCCAAAATCCACGGAGCACAAAGCATCCATCAATAACCAAAATCATAGCGAGTGTTGTCCTCAAGAATGCGTTGTCTCATGTATATCATGGCGAAGTAATGGGTTGACCGGTATATGGGTACCATACTCCCTGCGTCTTGATATCCTCTCTTAAATAAACTATGCATTTTATCGTTAAGCAACCGACCAGAATTTTCAGCGGGGAAAGCGAGAATAAAATATCCAAGCAAAGAGAAAAGGCAGCAGTTTGTTGGCTTCATGGTTGTATTTAAAACCAATCCTCCTCTACCGCTGCAGCTTTTATTGCATCTCAACTTCATTAAAACCAATCGGTCCTCTATCGCGGAAGTTCCTTCCTCATCTTATTGAACCCTTGACCTAGCAATAGTAATTACTCGAAGTCGGGAAAGCCTGAGCCCCAATCTGAAATTCCTTCTTCAGTTCACTGTCATAAATATCTATGGAGGTCCAGTCACTTCGCTTCATAGATTTCGCAAGAATACAACTCTCTCATCCGATGCTCACCAACCAGATCACCGCTTCATTACACAGGTGGCCTCAATACACAGGCAGAGACATATCTATCCAATTCTGTTGTTGTTCCTCCTTTTCACTAAGCGCATGAAGCTCTCTCGTTTGCAGGGCTTCTTGAACCATCCATAGTGGCTCATCCTCTTCATAGCCATGGATCTATTATCCTCCATGCTCTGAAGCCGCTACCATCAGCCACTGCCTTTGATCCCCGGCAGATCTGGCAGCCCAAGTGTTCGACGACCTCCAGAAGATCGGAACTCCAAAAAATCGAGCATCGACTCCATGACCTGTTCTCTCTTCCATCTATCTCCAAATCATGGGTAGAGAGGATTGTGAGCTCCACATCCATGCTGTCTCTCTCGATCTCATCTTCTGCAGTCAAATCATAGCACAACTCGGCTTTTTCTCCTCACCGTCCTTGTGGTTCCTCTTCTGCGCTGGACTTGGCTCTCATGCCAAGTATAAGTACATGGAGTACACTCTTGGAAACCAATTGACAACAAGTTCCTCCATGAATCCTTCACCAAAGTATGCCCACTCTGGCACCTCCACTACCTTTTCACTAAAGCGAAGCAGCGTGGCACCTCCACCAATATGGCTCCACCTTCAACAACGATCTATCATACACAGCCGTAATGGCTCTCCAACAAACATACAACAGTGATGGCTCTCGTCTCTTCTATGGAGCTTTCTTACTCACGCTGCGATGAGAACAATGTCTCTGTTTTCAATCCAGAAGTGCAACCTGATGGATTTCAACAACAATTAATAATCTCAACTTTAATCAAGCCCTCATCTTTTATGCTTACCATTTTGCGATCGCACCTGAGGACGAGCTTGGTCACGTGATCGAATCTTCTGAAGAGGCATGGGATCGCCGCCGAAACATCTGACCGTACATCCAAGGATAGTCATTGTGACTCGAATCCTCAACGAGAAACCATCTCTTGCACGCAAGAGAGCACCGTTGCTGGTCACCGGAGCTCAGGCTGTAGAAGATGCAGACCATACATTCATACGGAAGACTAAGGTTGTAATCTCTGTCGGAATTCACATCATTTTCCTCTCGTTTTCCGGCATGTATGACGGATGAAGACGAGGTGCCCTGCCCCATTGAAATTCAATAGGGTTTATTACAGAGCTTCCGCTATATATCGGCCCACATAGGCAACCTTATCCACTGCAGCACAACCTTCAACCAGAAAGAACCCACTCTCTCTATGAGGCATCGCGCTTCCACTCCCAGTTCTGCCAAACCCGGTGATTTGCTTAAGCCGATCTCTACGCGTAGGTCCTCCTGGCATTGATCTTCTGGGTGCAACATCCACCCGGTGATCTTAACACAGTAAACAAGTACCACTTGTTGGGCTTGAAACACCTATAGAGATCACACAGAGAAACAAGTAAATATGCACATATCTGAAACACACATAGACACAATGTTTACATGGTAAAACCCACGGTGAGGAGAGCATCCACGGGACAATGGCATAATCATTATATTAATGAACAGGATATTACAACCAGCCATAGGCAACCAGCAGCCCAAGAGAGAGCTCAAATCCCTTTCTCATCTAAATGCATCAGATGCACACATATTTAAACAACCTCTCCTTAGGTTATACCGTGATTACGGTAAATGATGCCACTTATCTTTTTCTTTGATTGGTTTTGCTAAATCCAGCAATAGAATATTGTTGAAACAATCATGAACCACCTTAACCAATTGGTTGGTGGTTTGTCTACATTCAACACATATGCGCATCAGCAACATTCAAGCCCTAGCGATCCACTCACGACTCCTGATCGAGTCAAGGAGTTTCATCGATGCCTCAACATCCTCTAATGTCGAGTGTTGCACACTCGGAGAACTCGATTAATAACACATGCTGCGATGTAAATACAATAAGAATAATAATTCATCAAATCCACAATATATCATAATCATAATCGAAACAACCAATGAGTATAATGACCTAGAATAGAATTGTCTCAAAGATGATGCGCTTTAAGGTCTTGGCGTAAAAGGCTGGGGATATTTACAATTTTAAATATTATGATGGTACGTAATTGTGATTTGGATTATTATGTTGGGAAAAGACTTAAATAATCATAAACATTTGATGGTGTTAAATATTTGTGTAAATATTATTTTCGTTTTATTTTTATTTTACTAGAGACAAATTGATGAGAGAATTCAATTATAAAAGAATAATTATTCCGTAGGAAAAAGTCATAGTTCTGACTTCAAAGTTCATGAGCTCATATTTCTTGAAGTCAAAGTTCTCGAGGTCATTATTATTGAAGCAAAGTTCCTTAGGTCATATTTGTTGAGTTTAAAGTTGCTATGATCATAGCAACTAGGGTAAAATTTCCCGAGGTCAAATTTTCTTAGCTCCGTAGTTCCTAAGTTCAAAGATCTCGAGTCATAGTTCACAGTTAGAAATTCTTGAGATCAAATTTTCTGACATCAAAGTTCATGAGATCAAAGTTCTAAAGGTCATATTATTCAGGTCAAATCTCTCGAGGTTATAGTTCCTGACGTCAAAGTTCTTGAGGTCCAAGTTCTTAATGTCATAGTTTGAGATCATAGTTATCGAGCTCATTTAATGTGAATGGGTTGTGTTCTCATTTAATGTCACATGGTGTTCTCATTTAATGTGAGGTAAAATGGGAAATCACGGAGATGGGAAATGTGTTGGACAAATGAGAACTTCATTAATATGCACATAAGATGAAGCTCAAGTACATTCTTCACAAGGTCAATTTTTTTCTTTCAAACACAGTAATTACCCAATCTCCCCTCATATATGTGATTACTTTTGCTTGGTTCATTTTAGTGATAATAGGATATAGCCTCTTGAGCTATCCCAAGCTATTCATTATTGAACTACTAGAAAAGTTCCTCGAGTCATAGTTCCTAAGTTAGAAATTCTTGAGATCAAATTTTCTGACGTCAAAGTTCCTGAGATCAAAGTTCTAAAGGTCAAATTTATTCAGGTCAAATCTCTCGAGGTTATAGTTCATGAGGTCAAAATTCTTTAGGTGCAAGTTCTTAAGGTCATAGTTTTGGACGTCATAGTTCTCGAGCTCATTTAATGTGAATGGGTGGTGTTCTCATTTAATTTCAGATGGTGTTCTAATTTAATGTGAAGTAAAGTGGGAAATCACAGAGATGGGAAATGTGTTGGACAAATGAGAACTTCATTAATATGCATAAGATGAAGCTCAAGTACATTCTTGACAAGGTCATTTTTTTTCTTTCAAACACAGTAATTACCCAAACTCCCCTCATATATGTGATTACCCTTGCTTGGTTCATTTTAATGATCCTTGGATATAGCCTCTTGAGCTATCCCAAGCTATCCATTATTGAACTACTAGAAGATGTCCAAAAAGAAATTTAGATGCTCTTTTTATAGGCCCTAGACTTCATATAAATCAACTCATTAAAGTTTAATATGCCAAGTAGATTCACATCATCACTAACTAATCATAGTTGACCATGTCTACTCAATGCACATCATCACTACCAACCCTTTGGATTTATGCCAAGGTCTATGTGTTGTTGTCCCCTAAAACTTAATTAAATACTAATAAATATTTTTTTTCATTTTTTTCAATCTAATAAATACTAATGACCATGTGATTCTCATAATTTTTTTTAAAATGATGATTCACTAGAAAATGATGATACTGGGTCAGTTGGTGACAATGCACTAGAAAATGATGATACTAAGGTCCTTCGAAATAACTAGAAAAATGTGATTCTCCTTACAATTATTTTCTTAAAATATAATATTTAAGACTATATAAAAAAAAAATTAACGAAAAGTACTTTTGATTAATTTTGAAAATGCCAAAAATTTACAAGTTGGAAATTAATCCAAAATCCCTATCTCACACCATGGATGTAACCCAAATTATGGCTATACATGACCCATGACCCTACTCACATTTGACAGTATCATAGATTTCTCCTTTGAGCCACCCTGGAACACCGTTTGAGTCAGCTCACATTTGACTAGTAACATATGGCACACCATTTGAGCCAACTCACATTTGACTAGTAACATAAATTTCTCAATGACCCAACTCACATTGAGCCACTTTCCCCTTTAAAAACATATATATGACAGTCATTTGTGACATAGTACTTTTCCATTAGCCTCAATTAGAATAACCGAGATCTCGGTTCGCTGAGTTATCAGTACAAGGGTTGTCTGATAATTATATATATTTATGATGCTGCTAAACATTAAGTTGATGTCTTACATTGCAAATGTTAAGTATATTGTACCCTCAACAATATGACTGTACACTGCCAGCTGTACTGGACAGTTGTACTTTCTATTTCTGTCTTGCTTGAGCATATATAAGCTCAGCTATCTCCTATTGTTGTTAGCTCTTCAGAATTCTTCAGTACTTCAACCTACTTCAGTTATGTTCTATAGTTCTTCATACATTTGAATATACTATACTTTTCTCTCTGAATTTCTCGTTGCTTCACAATTTATCATGGTATCAGAGCTTCAGTAGTAAGTCTCTTCACATAGTCGGGAGAGCAACACAATCCTCACAGCATAGATCTTACACGCATCTTGAGAGCACGTGACACAGTCCTTTCACAAGGCTTGGAGAGCTATTTGTAATACTCCTTAAGGATCACCATAAGAAGCTTGCGAAGGAAGCAAAGCATACAACACTCGAAAGATCCTGGACGAAGAGATCGAGAGAGAAGAAACCCTAAATATTCTTGTAATCTTTTGAAGAATCATCAAAGATTGAAGAAGAAAAGTCGGAGGAGGCGAGAAATTTTAAAGAACTCGAAAATTTCCCTCACATATGTTAAATATTGAAGCACAGAACGAAGAATTCGTGAAATTCTTTCAAATCTTTGAAAGATTCACGAATCTTTTCTTCCGCAGGAGAAAATTTCATTAAATTCGGGAAAGATCGCGTCAAACACACAAAGAACAGCCATTAAGGCTGCAAGATTCATCTTGTGAACATATCTGAGGCGAGAAACTAGTCCAGAAGGGACAAGGAGAGCGTGGAAAAGGCGAAAGCATTTTAGCCGTCATATCTTGCGCAAAGGACCGACAGCCGCTGGATCAGCGAGAAGGTGCATGGGGTTTAGTCCTCTAGAGTGCACAGGAGTGATTTTGACTTGTCAAGTCGCGAAATCCCAATGTAATCTTGACCGTCTGATCAAGAGACATGTGGCGAGATCCTATTCCATCGCAAAATCAGGAATCGGGAGTTGGACGAGTGAAAGAATCTGCTCTCCAAAAACTCCGATACGCCAAATCGCGATACGCGATATAGCGATACAATCTTAGCCTTCCATTTGTCCGGACACGTGGCGAACATCGTAGCGCCCGTCGGCAAATCGACATTCGGGGTTTCAAGTTGTCAAAGAAATTTGACATCACAACTCACGAAATCGCGATACGTGAAATCCCGATCAGATCTAAGCTGTCCATATCTCCTGGACATGTGGCGGATATCGAGGGCGCCGTCAGCACATCGGCAATTGGGGTTTCACGTTGACAGAAACTTGGAGCATCGCAAGTTACAAAATCCTGAGGCTGATTCAGGACCGTCCATCCTTCAAGGATGCGTGGCGCAAATCTGGCGACTCGAAAAATGTCCTGAAGAGGAAAGCGCCATCATCATATCGGGATTTCGGAAATCGCGAAACCTAAGAACAAGTGATCGGGTTTCTTTCCAGTGAAATCCCCGACGCAAATCTAGTTGTCCATATGTTAGGACATGTGGAGGCGATCAAAGCATTTCAGGAAAAGTCTCGACAAGAAAAGGTCATCGGCATTTCGGGATTCGAGAGACCAAGAGGTCGCACATTTAGATTGCAAAATCGTGAGGAAAGCACACGACCGTCCATCTGCTGGGACACGTGGCAAAGATCAAAGGCATCGGGAGAGTGTCGAAAGGAAACACGCCATCGAAAAATCGGCAATCGCGAAATCGAGGAGACAGAGAACCTCGACATTAGAAATCGTGAAATCCCAATTCGCGATATCCCGATAAGATCTGGATCGTCAGATCGTAGCACGATCTGGATCGTTGAAAAGTCCAAAGGCGATTTTTTTCATTTCAGCGATTTGTAAGCCAAAGAAACGGGAAAAGCCCGTAGCGCCTTACAGAAAGATGCATGGTCACATTGCAAGGATACCAAAAGGCCAATTCAAGATCGATAAGCTCCCCTCGGTCATCGGAACATCGTCATTTCACCGATCAGAGGTAAATATACCATTTTCCTCTATACTTCTGCAAAAAAATTTTAAATTCAAAGATAATGGCGTCATCTAGAAATCTAGGACAAACTCAAGGTCCGATTCTTCTGGGAAGGAATTACAAATTTTGGTCTCTTCGAATGAGGTCGTTCTTACAAGAACAAGAGTGTTGGGAACCAGTGGATCTTGGCTATGTGGAACCAGATCCAACCGCCCTCACTACCATGACAAATGCGCAAAGAATTGCTCAGGAAAATCTGAGGACCAAAGAAAACAAAGCGAAATTATGGATTCAGAATTCTGTGGATGATTTCATATTCTCGAAAATCACAGGTGCTGGTACTTCCAAACAGGCCTGGGATATCCTTAAAACTTCCTACCAAGGAAATGACATGGTAAAAACAGTTGAACTGCAGTCCTTATGGACACAATTTGAGACTCTCAGGATGACAGAGTCTGATACTGTAGATCAGTTCATGACCAGAGTCATGGGAATCGTGAATCAGATCAGACTGATTGGTGAAACCATCACTGATCAATGAATAGTTGAGAAAATTCTCAGAAGTCTACCCAAGAAATTTGAAATGGTTGTAACAGCCATCCT
>SNQJ01S0203264.1:16693-32452 GCA_010110895.2 Picea sitchensis
TAAGTAAGGTGTAAGTCATTTAAGAATTGTAAGGGAATAATGGGACACTGATAAGGGTTTTTATGAATGCTTTTAGGTGGGTGAGGTAAATAGAAAAATTTAATTAATTAATAAATTGATTTTCTGGTGCAACTATGGGATCATATGACATGTGTACAGGGGAGGTTTTTCCTAATTAAATAAATGAAAAAGGAATCTAATGGGAGCTTGGGAAAGTGATCACTTGAAAACTTTATAAAAAGGATGGTGGAGGAGGAGTAGGGATCATGTCTGGTTAGCGTAAGGTTACGCTGCCAGAATTCTATCTTGACTAAATTTTTCTTGTGGGAGTTGGGATACCTAGCTCGGATATTGAGTGGTAGCTCAAACTTGCAAGGAGAGATAAGAGCTATCATTCTCTGGTATTGTGTGTGTGGCCTCTTTGCGGCTTGGGGGCTCAAGGGAAAAAATTGTACCCCTAGTGTTGGCTGGGAGGTACTGGTGAGGTGTCAACGGTTGGCAAGCAGTACTTGGACAAAGAAAAAGTAGGACTCGGATGGAGTGCAAATGTAGGATAGCGACTTCGGGTTATTCATTGTCTCTTACAGGTATGCAAGCGTGATTGTTTTGTTTAAAAATAAAAGAAAAAATTGCTTTAAATTTCTTTATATGAATCCTTATGATAAAGAAGGTTGTGTTGAGTTTTTGGATAGTAGTTTTACTTGTTGTTCAGATGCATTCTATTCCAGCTTAGTGGTAAAGTTTAGTTGCAACAGATTAGTGAGAATGTTTTCATATGCAATTTAAATGGCATGTAAGTTCTTTTTCCTAATGCACCTCCCCACTGTCCATATCAGTTTTAAATGAACCATGTGCGCTTTCTCTTGTAGCGTAGATTGTTCTACTTCTCAATTTAAGGCCTGAGATTCTTATTCCACCTCTTTGATTAGTTTCAAATTTTAATCAGCATTTAATAACCATTGCTGTAAAAAGAGTTTACTATGATTCCATATCGAGATGGAGTAATAAATCTCTTAGGTGTTTTACGCATTGAATTTATTTGATGGACCTTCAAGGTTAATAGTGAAAAATAACTTCCTTATCGCTGCATTATTACCCGGTAATGACGTCCTTCTTCTAACAATTCTTCCCCTATACAATTGCGTTATTTTTTTTTTACCTAAAATCCTTGGCATAGCAAGGTCTTATCCCCACGATTTTTTTTTTTCTGATCTCATTTTCCAGATCCTACAGCTTCCACCTTTATCCTATTTCCCTCCGAGTTTGTACCTCTTGTGGAGAGATTGGACATCCATACTGACAGAATTAGACAAAAGGTCCTTGTTGATAGTTGATATTGTAAGACGAGTATCCCAAGAGTCCAGGCCATACCTAGAATCCATGGTGCGCTTTTCTGCACTTCGGTACTTGATTGGTTATGGGTAGCAGAGGAGCTACTCAGTGCCTAGTTACTTACATAATGGGTGCGTCTCCGAGCTAGAGAGGAGACCTAAAGAGATCTGCCTTGGATTCATAAATTGGAGAGTTTTCTCCTATTTCAGTTGGTTCCACTGTGCCACTAGTCTTCCTTGATAGTTGGTCGTATAGCCCTTGAGAGTTAAGACTTGGAGCACCCATATGAGTCACAGGTTCAGGTCTCGACGACCCCTTTACAACATACTTCTACAGTTCATACCCGTCTGTTGGAACACTATTGGGCCTCGATGCATGATTGACGTCTTTGTCTCGCAACAACTCACCTTAAGTGGACAACGATGCCCTAATAGTCCACTAAACACAAATTTTAACTGCTTTAGTAGGTACAAATAATTATGTTTCTCTCCCTCCTTGGGCTCAACATTGTCTGAACATTTTCAACTCAAAACTTTTCTAGTCTACTAAGTCACGGATGGTCTTCTTGAGGTCCCTTCCCTATACTGATGGTCCCCAGACTTGTGCAGCGCATCCTGGCTGAGACACATTTAGTCAGTTGGAATACGAGATACTATAACCTCTGCCAGAACCAACGACGTCCTCGCTGCCACACCTTCCTTGCAATTCTATGCACAATGTTAATGCTTGCTACCCTAATTTAACAAAGGGAGGAGACATGTGTTGACCTTCTGATGGATTAATTATTTTTAATGGAACTAACCAATAGTTAAATTAAACCTTGTTGATTAATTACTATTATTCTCCTAAATTTTATTAATAGAAATCTTGTCTGATAAATCTTGATGAATGCCACTTTTAAACCGATGCACAGATGACAACTTCGCCCGTATACAGTGGCTGTCTCCATTTTATGCAGTAGATGTCTTTTTTTATGGTGGAGATTTCCAGTTTTTATACTTTCACTTTTTTTAGTTAATATTAATTGTGGTATGTTAACTCTGTAGTCATAGAATAGTGCCTTATCTTATGTAAGGGACAATTAAGGCAATAAATAGCTTATTGTTGGAATTGTGACAGGGAATATATTGTAATTGGTTATTGCCTTAAACTGCTTTAATTACTTTTGAAACAAAGATATTTTCAATGATGAATCTTGTGGTTATCACTTTTGTTAGTTAATTGTTTTATAACACTTTATTGGGTCAATTGTGATTATCGCTTGATAATAAATGATAGTTTCTACATTTGGGAGCTAATTGAGAATATATTGGAATCACTTAAGAGGTTATGGCATTAATACATATTATAATTTAATATTTTAGGTTAAGCATTGTGATATTTTATGTAAGGCATTGTCACATCTGCATTGTTATATTTTAGTTTAACATTGTTATATTTAAGAAAGAGCGTTGTTATATTTTATATTTGGAAAAATAATTGATGCATTTTAAGTTAAGCCTTGCATTGTTATAGCTGGCACTAAGGATGTTAAGAATGGTTAAACCTGGTCATATTTTAACAGGAAGGTTGGTAATTTTTATTATTCTTTTAACAACATGTTGAGGCTGAATATATTTTGCTTGAAATCGTCTTATGATGGTAAAATGTTAATGAGATCCATAGAGTGTTGCACCATTCTCAACCTGTATTGAATAGTTATCTTGCACCTCATTTATCTTGATTGAGCGATGAGTGTGTATGATCACCTTGCTTGGGAAATGCGCTTCTCAATGATGGTGATGTGATAATCGAACTAATGTTTTGTAAATTGAATTGTGATGCTTGAATGTGATTGTGTTCCTCGTTCACCATGAAGGTTCTAGTTATTGATGTCACTTGATGTTGGTTGTGATGGGATTGATTGATGTTGCCCCTTTTTGGTAGGCTTGGTCTTTCTTGTGTCGGGCAAGATGTAGAAATATCCTTGATCCTCAAAAAAGTCTCCCACCTTGAGACATTAAATGGTCAAAATCGATGGGAACCTGGGTTTGAGCATTGCTTATGTGTCCTGGACATCCTAATCTTCTAGGGTAGGATGAGCGGGTAGTTGTTTTTATTTTTCTCTGACTGATTTTCGTATGTTGAATACTCCTGTATGATGTGTTAGTATGATAGGTTGTTAATTTGTATGTTTCATGAATTGCATGCATTGTGTTCGTCATCAAGTTGTGTTGATTAGCTGTTTGTCGTTATTACTTTCCTTCTTTAAAAAAATAATTGCTCTTGTTATGCGACGCATGTTGTCGTAATGATGGGGGTCATTACAAAAATGGAGGGATATTACACCACCTCTCTAAAAACATAGAGGGATTCATATCCTTGTGAGGTTTACCTTAAGACTATAAAATAGTCTTTTAGATCAAAATTTTGGCAACCACACTACGCAGATAAAAATGTTGGTTTCACAAACCAGATATCTAATGACTCAACCTAACCCTAATGAACCAAATTTACAAAATGGTCCTAGAATCAAGAAAGTGTATTACATCAATTGTATAACTTGGCAACTACAACAACAAGAAAAAATTTAAAGATCATGGAAAATTGTCACTCGAGAAGAAGAGAGAGAAATTGCAAGAAGACAAAGACAAAGAGCTTTAATTTAAGAAAAGATTGGAAGCATACAAGGGTCCAATAACAAGAAGTAAGAGTAAAAAAATTCCTATTCCTGAACTTTGAGAAAGTTCTATATCTGAGACAAGAGAAACTCTAACAATTGGTGACAAAGAAGAAATAAATGAGATCCCTGAGAATCATGAAGATAGAAATGAGAGACAAATTCTCCCACAAATAAGGGTTAGAAATATCCAACAAAATATTTTAGGGGAACAACATCAAATTCCCATTCTCCCACAAGGAGTCTTTCCAATATTTCCAGGACATGGAGTGATGAACACAAGAAGAAATATCGATCAATTCCTAATTATTTTATGAAATCCATCTAATAGAACATGATGACGTAATGGTGAGATTTATTTTGTAGACATTAATAGGCCCAACCTATGAAAGGTACATGTCTCTTCCTACCCATTCAATATCGTCATTTGATGATTTTGAGATTACGTTCATGACTATATATAAACCCCAATTCAATACCATTCTACATCTAGTGCTTTAGCCGACAGTAACTTGGGCAACTGGCAGTAACTTGGGCAGTGACATTGGATAAGGTGTTCTTTATATGAGTAGCTCGGACTCAACAATTGCCTGATACGCATGCTCCTTCATAGGTAGTTGCATTTGGTTAGTTATGTATTTGTTTTCTTTTAGCGGAGACAATATAGGAGCGGCTTACTGATACATCTAGCCATGGGTTTGGTTCTTTGGATTTGATGATACATAAAGGACAAGTAGTATTGTTATCATTACTAGTAATATAGTATTCTTTTTTTACATTGATATTTAGATTCATTGTTGAACCATTAGACAAACACTAAGTAATAGCGAGCGAGCTAGATTAATTTGTTATATGGTATATACAGTTCCATAAGCACTACGTTATTAAGTTATAATAATTTTTACGATAATGAATTATAATAAATTAGGAAAAAAAAAATTATAATAAATTTTATCCTCTTTTGAGAAAACATTTAAATTATAGAATTTTATTAATTAATTATAATAAAATTTTATAGTTTTTTGAAAAATATTTACAATGAATTCTAACCTACCAAGTTACTAGATTATAATAAGTTTTACCACTTTTTTAAAAATGTTTAATATCAATTGTAACATATGAGAATTCAATTATATATATATATATATATATATATATATATATAAAAAAATTAATTCATAATAGTACAGAATTGATATTAAACTGTTACAAAATATTACTGCTAAGAGCTGTTTATATGAATCCTCATGATAAAGAAGGTTGTGTTGAGTTTTTTGGATAGTAGTTTTACTTGTTGTTGAGATGCATTCTATTCTAGCTTAGTGGTAAAGTTTAGTTGCAACAGATTAGTGAGAATGTTTTCATATGATATTTAAATGGCATGTAAGTTCTTTTTTCCTAATGTACCTCCCCATTTTCCATATCAGTTTTAAATGAACCGTGTGCCCTTTTTCTTGTAGCGTATATTGTTGTAATTCTCAATTTAAGGCCTGAGATTGTTATTCCACCTCTTCGATTAGTTTAAATTTTAATCATCATTTAATAGTGTATTCTATCATAATAAAGCTCTTAGGTGTTTTACGCATTTAATTTATTTGATGGACCTTCAAGGTTTATAGTTAAAAATGACTTCCTTATCGCTGCATTATTACGCGGTTATGATGTCCTTCTTCTAACAATTCTACCCTAGACAATTCGTTATTTTTTTTACCTAAAAAGCCTTGGCATGAGTCTTATCCCACGATTTTTTCTGATCTCATTTTCGAGATCCTACAGCCTCCACCTTTATCCAATTTCCCTCCGAGTTAGCACCTCTTGTGGAGAGATTAGACATCCATAATGACAGAATTAGAAAAAAGGTCCTTGTTGATAGTTGATCTTGTAAGACAAGTATCCCAAGAGTCCAGTCGAGACTTAGAATCCATTTTTTCGGTGCCCTTTTATGCACTTCTCTACTTGATTGGTTATGGGTAGCAGAGGAGCTTTTGAGTGCCTAGTTACTTACTTAATGGGTGTGTCTCCGAGCTGGAGAGGATATCTAAAGAGATCCGCCTTGGATTCATAATTTGGAGAGTTTTCTCCTATTTCAGTTGGTTCCGACTGTGCCACTAGTCTTCCTTGATGGTCGTATAGCCCTTGAGAGTTAAATCTTGGAGAACCCATATGAGTCACAGGTTCAAGTCTCGACGACCCCTTTACAACATACTTCTACACTTCAGACCCGTCTGTTGGAACAATGTTGGGCCTCGATGCATGATTGACGTCTTTGTCTCGCAACAAGTCACCTCAAGTGGACAACGATGCTCTAATAGTCCACTAAAACCAAATTTTAAGTGCTTTAGTAGGTGCAAATACTTATGTTTCTCTCCCTCCTTGGGCTCAGCGTTGTTCGAACGTTTTCAACTCAAAACTTTTCTAGTCTACTATGTCACGGATAGTCTTCTTGAGGTCCCTTCCCTATAGTGGTGGTCCCCAGACTTGTGCAGCGCATCCTGGCAGACACACATTTAGTCGGTTGGACCATGAGATTGCTATAGCCTCTGCTAGAACCAACGAACTCCTCGCTGCCACACCTTCCTTGTTATTCTATGCATAGTGTTAATGCTTGTTACTTTAATTTAACAAAGGGAGGAGAATGTGTTAACCTTCCGATGGATTAATTATTTTTAATGGAACTAACCAATAGTTAAATTAAACCTTCTTGATTAATTACTATTCTTCTTCTAGATTTTATTAATAGAAATCTTATACCGATAAATCTTGATAGTGCCACTTTTAAATCGATGCACAGATGACAACTTCGACCTTATACAATTGTTGTCTCCATTTTATGCAGTACATGTCTTTTTTTACGGTGGAGATTTACAGCTTTTATACTTTCACTTTTGAGTGGTAATGGTAGTAGTATGTTGGCTCAGTCATCAGAATGGCGCTGTATTTTATGAAAGGGACAATTAAGGCATTAAATAGCTTATTGTTGGAATTGTGACAGGGAATATATTGTAATTGGTTATAGACTTAAACTTCTTTAATTACTTTTGAAACAAATATATTTTCAATGATGAATCTTGTGGTTATCCTTTTTGTTAGTTAATTGTTTTATAACACTTTATTGTGTCAATTGTGATTATCGCTTGATAATAAATGATAGTTTCTACATCAGGGGCTAATTGAGAACATATTGGAATCACTTAAGAGGTTATGGAAGTAATACATATTCTAATTTAATATTTTAGGTTTAGCATTGTGATATTTTATGTAAGGCATTGTTACATCTGCATTGTTATATTTTAGTTTAACGTTGTTATATTTAAGAAAGAGCGTTGTTATGTTTTATATTTGGGAAATGAATTGGTGCATTTTAAGTTAAGCCTTGCATTGTTATAGCTGTCACTAAGGATGTTAAGCATGGTTAAACCTGGTTGTATTTTAACAGGAAGGTTGGTAATTTTATTATGCTTTTATGATATGTTGAGTTAAGATATATTTTTGCTTGAAATAGATCTTCACAGTGGTAAAATGTTAATGATCCATAAGTGTTGCACAATTCTCAACTGTATTGAATAGTTATCTTAGCCTCTGTTAAGCGATTGAGCAATGGAGTGTGTGTAGTCACTGGCTTAGGAGAAATGGCGGCTTCATTAGTGGTGATGTGATAATCAGATTGTTTTGTAAATTTCATTGTGATGCTTGAATGTGATTGTGTTCGTCGTTCACCATGAAGGTTCTAGTTATCGATGTCGCTTGATGATGTTTGTGTTGGGATTGATTGATGTTGCCCCTTTTGGTAGGCTTGGTCTTGCTTGTGTCAAGCGGGATGTAAACACCTCCTTAGTCTCGAAGAATTCTCAACCTTGGGGCAGCATTAAATGGTCAAAATCCCGATGGAGCAGAGAGGTTTTGAGCATTGCTAGCTGTCTGAACATCTAAATCTTAGAATTGGGACAATGGTTAGTTATTTTTATTTTTGTCATTTTCAATTGTTTTGCATCCTCTGCATGATGTGTTGTATGCTAGGTTGTTATGTTTTATGTTTTGAATTGCATGCATTATTAATTTCCTCATAAAGTTGCGTTGACTAGTTGTTTGTTGTTGTTGCTTTCCTTCTTTAAAAAAAATTGCTCTTATTGCCCTTCCAGCATGTTGTCGTAATGATGGGGGTCATTGCAAAAATGGAGGGATATTACACCACCTCTCTAAAAACATAGAGGAATTAATATCCTTGTGAGGTTTACCTCAAGACTATAAAATAGTCTTTTAAATCAAATTTTGGCAACCACTACTTAGATAAAAATGTTGGTTTCACAAACCAGATATTTAATGACTCAACCTAACCCTAGTCAACCAAATTTACAAAATGGTCCTAGAATCAAGAAAGTGTATTACATCAATTGTATAACTTGTGGTAACCATATGAAAAATTTAAAAGATCATGGAAAATTGTCACTCACGAAGAAGAGAGAGAAGTTGCAAGAAGACAAAGACAAAGAGTTTTAATTTAAGAAAAGGTTGGAAACATACAAGGGTCCAATAACAAAAAGTAAAAGAGTAAAAAGCTTCCTACTCCCGAACTTTGAGAAAGTTCTATATCGGAGACAAGAGAAACTCTAACAACGGGTGACAAAGAAGAAATAAATGAGATCCCTGAGAATCATTTAGATAGAAATGAGAGACAAATAATCCCATAAATAAGGGTTAGAAATATCCAAAAAAATATTTTAGGGAACAACATCAACTTCCCATGCTCCCACAAGGAGTCTTTCCAATATTTCGAGGACATGGAGTGATGAACCCAAGAAGAAATGTCGATCAATTCCTAATTATTTTATGAAATCCATCTAATAGAACATGACGACGTAATGGTCGGATTTATTTTGTAGACATTAATAGGCCCAACCTATGTAAGGTACATGTCTCTTCCTACCCATTTGATCTCGTCATTTGATGATTTTGAGATTACGTTCATGACTATGTATAAACCCCAATTGAATACCATTCTACATCTGGTGCTTCAGCCGACAGTAACTTGGGCAGCCAGTAGTAACTTGGGCAGCGGCATTGGATAAGTTGTTCTTTATATGAGTAGCTCAGACCCAGCAACTGCACAATGCACTGTACTTCTTCACTTCATGGTGCATTTGATTTAGTTATCTATTTGTTTTCTTTTAGCAGAGACAATTTAGGAGCAGACTGTAGCCACATCTAGCCATAGGTTCGGCTCCTGGATTTGTTCATTTATAAAGGACAAGTATTATTGTTATCATTACTAGTAATATAGTACTCTTTTTTTTCTGTTGTTGATATTCATATTCATTCTTGAACCATTAGACAAACACTGAGTAATAGCTAGCGAGCTAGATTGATTTGTTATATAGTATATCTGATTCTATAAACACTACATTATTAAGTTATAATAAGTTTTACGATAATGAATTAAAATAAATTGGGAAAAAAAAGTATAACAAATTTTATCACATTTAAAACATTTAATATAAATTTATTAATTAAATTATAATAAATTTTATAGTTTCCAAAAATATTTACAATGAATTCTAACCTACCAAGTTACTAGATTATAATAAGTTTTATCACTTTTAAAATGTTTTAATATCAATTTGTAACATATGAATTAATATATATTTATAAATAGTAGTTAATAATAATTGTATCATTATAAATTAAACACTAAATTATAATAAATTTTATTATAATACTCTTCACTATGCAATAAGAGATTAGAGAAATTTTGGAATACCAATCATCCTAGGATGAGATTGAAAAATATGAAAAAAACTTAGTATTTATTAGACATGGTCATTTTCCTTAGTATTTATTAAAATAACTAGAAAAAAATGATGATACTAAGGTCCTTCGAAATAACTAGAAAATTATGATTCTCCTTACAATTGTTTTCCTAAAATATAATATTTAAAACTATATAAAAAAAATATTCACGAAAAGTACTTTTGATTAATTTGAAAATGCCAAAATTTACAAGTTGAAGTTAATCCAAATCCCTCTCACACCATGGATGTAAGCTAGATTATGGCTATACATGACCCATGACCCAACTCAATTTGACAGTAACATAAATTTCTCCCTTGAGCCACCCTGGCATACTGTTTGAGCCAGCTCACATTTGACTTGTAACATATGGCACACCGTTTGAGCGAGCTCACATTTGACTAGTAACATAAATCTCTCCATGACCCAACTCACATTAAGCCACTTTACCCTTTAAAAACATATATACTTGATCATTTGTGACATAGTACTTTTCCATTAGCCTCATTTAGAATAACCGAGATCTCGGTTTGCTGAGTTATCGGTACAAGGGTTGTCTGATAATTATATATATTTGTGATGCTGCTAAACGTTAAGCTGGTGTCTTACATTGCAAATGCGCATGTTATCAAAGGTTGCGAAGTCCAGTTATTGGCATGGGCAACAACTCAATTTGGATGGATTACCGGACCCGGATTGTCGCATGCTATACGTCTTTTCTGCTTGCTGACTGCTACAGTTTCCCGGATCCAGATCCAGTAACTATGTTAAGATATTCGTAACTCTTGGGACCATTGCATTTTGTTACTCTTCTTCTTTGATAAAAATTCAGTTATTATGTAGAATATTATCAAACTCTTTAATCTTAGGTAATAGATCATTGGCTTTATGGCAATAAATGGGATTACATTAATTCAATTGAAATGGTTGAAATTAATTCAATTGAAATGGTCGGAGATGACGATGAATAAAGGAGCGCTACTCTTGATGGCGACCCACTGATATTTGTATACATGCGTGTGGTTGCATTAGATCTATGACTTTGGTGACAATGCACGGAAAAAGTTATTGGTTGAAACATATGGCCATTGCCATCCCTCCCGTTGGTGCATATCGATGCACCAGCGGATGATACTAAGGTCCTTGAAATAATTAAGGTCCTTCTAAGACTCTTCAGAAAATGCGCGGAAAATTATGAGAATCACATGGTCAGTTGATGACAATGCACCAGAAAATGATAAGAATCACATTGTATCATCATTTTAAATTGGGTATCATCAATATCAAATGGATGTAAAGGGTACTAATGCTTATACTTACTTGATATACCAAGTGAGTGGATGGCAATGGCGGCGTTGGCAGCCTCAACCAACTTTTCTGGTGCGTTGTCACCAAAAGCTGCGTACCCTATGAAACCACACAGCATGTATAACATCATTGTGGTTGCCACAAAGAGTTGTGTTCCTTTCTTCATCGTCATATCTTGGACCATTTCAATTGAATTAATTTCAACCCTTTCAATTGTATTAATCTCATCCCATTTGTTGCCATAAAGCCATAGATCTATTACCTAAGATTAAAGAGTTTGATAATATTCTACATAATACTGAATTTTTATCAGAGGAGATGAAGAGTAACAAATGCAATGGTCCCAAGAGTTTTGAATAGCTTAACATAGTTTTCCCTTGGAGTTACTGGATCTGGATCCGGAGAACTATAGCAGTAGGCAAGCAGCAAAGACATATAACATGTGACAAGAGAGAGAGCAACAATGAATCCGGGTCAAATGATCCATCAAATTGGTGCTCACATACGGTATTTGAATCTTCGTAACCTTTGATAATATGCACATTTGCTGATGGCAGGACGCTCCGACTTAGTTTACGGCATCATAAATATATAATTATCGGACAACCCTTGTACTGATAACTAAGCGAACCGAGATCTCGGTTATTCTAATTGAGGCCAATATCAAGAATACTATGTCACAAATATTTTGTTATATATGTTTTAAAGGGAAAGTGGCTCAATGTCGGGATTGGGTCATGGAAGAAATTATGTTACTAGTCAAATGTGAGTTGGCTAAAATGGTGTGCCAGGGTGGCTCAAAGGAGAAATTTATGTTAACATCAAATGTGAGTTGGTTCATGGGTCGTGTATTGCCATAATCTGGGTTACATCCATCGTGTGACATAGGGATTTTGTATTAATTTCAACTTGTAAATTTTGGCATTTCAATGGAAAGTACTTTCGTATTTTTTTTATATAGTTTTAAATATTATATATTTTAAGAAAACAATTAGCAGAGAGTCCACATTTTATCTCTAGTTATTCGAAGGACATTGTATCATCATTTTATGGTGCATTGTCACCAATTGACCTAGTATCATCATTTTCTGTTGAATCATCTTTAAAAAATGATGAGAAATCCACATGGTCATTAGTATTTATTAGATTGAAAAAATGAAAAAATTATTCATGAAAGTATTTTAGTGGGTTTAGGGGACAACAACACATATACCATGGCATAAATCCAAAGGGTTGGTAGTGATGATGTGCATTGATTTGACATGGTCAACTATGATTAGTTAGTGATGACGTGGATCTACTTGGCATATTAAAATTTAATGAGTTGATTAATATGAAGTCTAGGCCCTATAAAAGAGCATCTAAATTTCTTTTTTGGACATCTTCTAGTATTTCAATAATGGATAGCTTGGGATAGCTCAAGAGGCTATATCCAAGGATCACTAAAATTAACCAAGCAAGGGTAATCACATATATGAGGGGAGTTTGGGTAATTATTGTGTTTGAAAGAAAAAATTCACCTTGTGAAGAATGTGCTTGAGCTTCATCTTATGCATATTAATGAGTTCTCATTTGTCAACACATTTCCCATCTCTGTGATTTCCCATTTTACTTCACATTAATGAGAACACCATGTGACATTAAATGAGAACACCACCCATTCACATTAAATGAACTCGAGAACTATGACCTCTGAAACAATGACAGAACTTGGACCTCAAGAATTTTGACCTCATGAACCATAACCTCGAGAGATTTGACCTAAATAAATTTGACATTTAGAACTTTGATCTAAAGGGGAACTTTGGCAGTCGAGAAAAGAATTTGATCTCAAAATTTCTAACCTAGGAACTATGTCAGGAACTTTGAACTTAGGAAGGCTATGAGCTTAAGAAATTTGACCTCGAGAAATTTGACCCCAGTTGCTATGATCATAGTGACTTTGAACTCAACAACTATGACGTAAGAAACTTTTCTTCAATAGCTATGACCTCGAGAACTTTGACTTCAAAAAATATGAGGCACCAAGGGAACTTGAACTTCGGAACTATGACTTTTCCATGGAATAAATAATTTTCTTTTTATAATTGAATTCTCTCATCCAATTAGTCTCTAAGTAAAATAAGAATAAATGAAAATAATATTTGCACAAATATTTAACTTGCCATCAAATGTTTATGATTATTTAGATCTTTTCCCAACATAATAATCAAAATCTGAGGAATTATTAAAATTATCATAATATTTAAAATTGTAACATCCAGCTCTTACGTGCACTAAGCGGACTTATTCTTTAGGGACACTTGCATTAAGTGATCTAGGTCATTATACTATTGGTTGTTTTGATTATGATTATTATATATTGTGGTTGATGATTTATTATTCTTCTTGTATTTACATCGACATGTGTTATTAGCTGAGTTCTCCTGAGTTCTCATTGTCAGTTACAAGTATGCAAGTGCGATTATTTTGTTTAAAATAAAAGAAAACATTGCTTTAAATTTCTTTATATGAATCCTTATGATAAAGAAGATTGTGTTGAGTTTTTTGGATAGTAGTTTTACTTGTTGTTCAAATGCATTCTATTCCAGCTTAGTGGTAAATTTTAATTGCAACAGATTAGTGAGAATGTTTTCATATGAGATTTAAATGGCATGTAAGTTTTTTTTCCTAAGGTGCCTCCCCACTGTCCATATCAATTTTAAATGAACCATGTGCCCTTTTCTTGTAGCGTAGATTGTTTATTAGATTGAAAAAATGAAAAAAATTATTAGTATTTAATTAAGGCTTAGGGGACAACAATACATGAACCTTGGCATAAATTCAAAGGGTTGGTAGTGATGATGTGCTAACCAATAGTTAAATTAAGCCTTGTTGATTAATTACTATTCTTCTTCTAAATTTTATTAATAGAAATCTTGTCTGATCAATCTTGATGACCCACTTTTAAACCGATGCACAGAAGACAACTTCTCCCTTATACAGTTGTTGTCTCCATTTCCTCCTCACTGCCACAACTTCCTTGTAATTTTATGCACAGTGTTAATGCTTGCTACCCTAATTTAACAAAGGGAGGAGAAACGTGTTAACCTTCTGATGCATTAATTATTTTTAATGGAAGTAACCAATAGTTAAAGTAAACCTTGTTGATTAATTACTATTCTTCTTCTAAATTGTATTAATAGAAATCTTGTCCGATAAATCTTGATGACTGCCACTTTTAAACCGATGCACAGATGACAACTTCGCCCTTATACAGTTGGTGTCTCCATTTTATGCAGTAGATGTCTTTTTTTACGGTGGAGATTTCCATTTTTTATACTTTCACTTTTTTTAGTCAATATTAATTGTGGTATGTTGGCTCTGTAGTCATAGAATAGCGCCTTATCTTATGAAAGGGACAATTAAGGCAATAAATAGCTTATTTTTGGAATTGTGACAGTGAATATATTGTAATTGGTTATTGCCTTAAACTGCTTGAATTACTTTTGAAATAAATATATTTTCAATGATGAATCTTGTGGTTATCCCTTTTGTTAGTTAATTGTTTTATAATACTTTATTGGGTCAATTGTGATTATCGCTTGATAATAAATGATAGTTTCTACATCAGGGAGCTAATTGAGAACATATTGGAATCACTTAAGAGGTTATGGCATTAATACATATTCTAATTTAATATTTTAGGTTAAGCATTGTGATATTTTATGTAAGGCATTGTCACATCTACATTGTTATATTTTAGTTTAACATTGTTATATTTAAGAAAGAGCATTGTTATTTTATATTTGGGAAAAGAATTGATGCATTTTAAGTTAAGCCTTGCATTGTTATAGCTGGCACTATGGATGTTAAGCATGGTTAAACCTTGTCATATTTTAACAGGAAGGCTGGTAATTTTTATTATGCTTTTAACAACATGTTGAGGTTGAATATATTTTGCTTGAAATCGTCTTACGATGGTAAAATGTTAATGAGATCCATAGAGTTTTGCACAATTCTCAACCTGTATTGAATAGTTATCTTGCACCTCATTTAGCTTGATTGAGCGATGAGTGTGTATGATCACCTCGCTTGGGAAATGCGCTTATCGATGATGGTGATGTGATAATCGAATTGATGTTTTGTAAATTGCATTGTGATGCTTGAATATGATTGTGTTCCTTGTTCACCATGAAGGTTCTAGTTATCGATGTCACCTGATGTTGGTTGTGTTGGGATTGATTGATGTTGCCCCTTTTTGGTAGGCTTGGTCTTGCTTGTGTTGGGCGAGATGTAGACACCTCCTTGTTCCTCAAAAAAGTCTCCAACCTTGAGACATTAAATGGTCAAAATCGATGGGAACCTGGGTTTGAGCATTTCTTATGTGTCCTAGACATACTGATTTTCATATGTTGCATCCTCCTGCATGATGTGTTAGTATGCTAGGTTGTTATGTTCTATGTTTCCTGAATTGCATGCATTGTGTTCGTCATCAAGCTGCGTTGATTAGTTGTTTGTCGTTGTTACTTTCCTTCTTTAAAAAAATAATTGCTCTTGTTATGCGTCGCATGTTGTCGTAACAATGGGGGTCATTACAAAAATGGAGGGATATTACACCACCTCTCTAAAAACATAGAGGGATTCATATCCTTGTGAGGTTTACCTTAAGACTATAAAATAGTCTTTTAGATCAA
>SNQJ01S0203265.1:7831-24514 GCA_010110895.2 Picea sitchensis
CAAGATAGATTGTGAGTAGCTATCAGATCCATGGTCTCTGAATCCTTGGAGCAAGAAGTGTGTGGGGAATGAAGGACAAATGGAAGGGACCTTATGACATCAAGGCCATGGTTGTAATCTCTCTTTCACATTTAATATGATACCGTAATATGATTCTTTCCTATAAATCTTGTTGTGTTTTATTGTATGATTCCTTGATCACATACATAGGTTTATATTGAGTTTATGCTATTGCTATCATTTTGGATGGTTGCGTTCTTTTGCAAGATCATCATTGTATGAGCGTTGGAATGGATATAGGATGGCGATGGTGAGAGGAAGTGACATTTAAATGGTATGTCACCCATCCCTCTTTGGTTAGTAAATTCAATATTTAAAACTTAAGGAAAGCGTCATGTTCTGGCATGTTTTGTTCTAGATCTAGGTGGATCTAGGGAGATTAGTTAGTGTCCGCATCTACCGATTTGTCCAATAACACTATGGAAGGATTAGAAATCTCCCTAAGGTTATTCACATTCCAAAACTAGCTAGGAGCCTAATATCTGTAAGCAAGTTGGATGATGTAGGAGTGGATATGAGGAAAAATGGAGTTGATGAGGGGATTTCAGTGTGGAAATCTATACAAGTTGTTGGGAAGCACTTATACTAATGGGTGTAACAATTATGTTGTCCCTGAGTAGACAAATAAAGAAGACAAGACTAATATTGTCCCTGGAAAGAAGACTGTTGGCACAGGGGAAGACCCAGAGTTCACTGCCACAACAACGCACTAACAAAACCCTAGCTACTGGCCCTTTCAGCAACACCTGCAAAGTGGATGAAGTCTCACCCAAATAGAGGTAGGGGTGGTTGCAAGACTCAGATATCTGCAATCTTAGCTGGGACACAGATCTGTGATTCTAATACTAACAGAGCACTTAGCACTGATAGTTCTTCAATATTCAACCATTATCTACTCCGCAGATAAAACAAATCATCGCATCATTCATTCAGATCTGATGTATCTAGGAACTTATCATAGAAAGGTAGATTAGATCTAGCAGACTCAAGCACTAAGCACATTCACATAGTTCAGATCGAACACCCATATACATCGTTAGCATAAATCATAAATAGATCTATCTATCTATATCAAAGCACTTAGCAAGTAAAGACATAAACACATCAACACATCGCACAAAGCATAGAAGCACACCATATATGTGGTTCAACCCCAACCTAGGGCTACATCCACCAACTCTTCTTCTCTTCTATTATCTTATGTTAATTAGTTACATGCACAGAGCCTTGAAACCCTACTCCACATAGGAGAGGAGATATGTGCACACCTCACCAGATCCTCCTTCCTCGAGCTAGGATACAACACTAATCCTTCTACAGTCACTTGCACTCAGCTCTTCAAGCTTCACACAATATGCACATAGCACTTACAATCCTTTGATCACATAGGTCAATCAATAGCACTTAGCCCAATATCACACAGATATGTCTATACCTTTGCACTTAGAACCATTTGCAACTGCTTTCTCTTACATTGCCCAGACATCTATTTATAATTTACAAAATAAGCCTAAACATGGGTAAACCCATGGGATGATATCCCCATACCCGTTACATAATCCCAAATCCAAAAAAAGACCCAAAAAGGGGTCGAGATACCATGATCTCTGCTTCATCTTGTGCTCCTCCTTCGACAGGTTGTCGAAGTCACAAAATAGGTCAAACTTGACCAAGGATCTCCCAAAACTTGGTTAAGGGCCAACAGGCCCCCAAAACTCACCTGTGACTCATCCTAAGTCACTCTGGTCTGGGTAGTTCTACTTCGAAATTCTCAAGCTTGGCTCAAGCTACTTCAACTTGTTGTTGTGCCATGGCCTCCTATTCAATGAACTCTTGGATGACTACGTCGTTGATAAGTCCTTCTAGGCGTTGTTAAGCTACAGTGACAACCTGCTCGAGTTCTTCTCCTCGACCTTCGAGCTCTGTGAACAATTGGTAAGCCTTATCTTGTACAGGTTGGATCTGCTGAGTTACTTCCATAACTCTGCTCTGGATAGTGTGGATATGTTGCTGGGTAGTGTGTTTCTCTTGGGATTGCTTCATTCTTTCCATAGGTGACAGGGGATTCAACTGTGCCTGTATTGTCTCTGCTTGCTGCTTTGCTTCCTGGAGATGTGACTCTAGTGCCTACAATTCTGGCTTCTCAGTGAGTTTCTCATATGTCTAGGAAATGTGATTACTCAGCTGCTTTCATTCCATGGAAAGGGCCTTTATCCTTTCAACTACGCTCTAGGTGGTTGCTTATCTTTTATCCCCTACATCCTGCGGAGTCTCGGGCACTGTGTGGAGCTCTAATTCTGCTATGCATTGCTGTAGCTGCAAGATATCTTCTGTGAGCTACTCTACTTGCTTCATGACTCATTCGTCTCCCTTTATTTCTAATACTGTCACAGAGTGAAGTGCTTTATTGACCGCTTCTTTTACTTCGAGTTGCTCTGCGAGCAATTTTTCTTTTTCTTGCTGCATCTGTTCTTTTTCTTCATCGAACTTCGCTTGAGAGCAATCTTTTCATGTTCTGCAACATCTCGTTTTTCTACGAGTACGCCTTGCACTTTCTTCAAGGCCTGGGTGGCTTGTTCTATTTCTTCTTGTGCTCCTTGAAGGCGAGCTTTGACTGTATTAGCTGTTACAAGGGAAAAGCTCTCTATGGCCAAGGTCAAACCACAACAGACAGGTATGACTGCATAAATCAACTCAATTCCAACATATTCTATATAAACTAATGTGCAATATAAGAAAGAGGCCTACCTTGATCCAATGTTTGATGATGTTCCACCGTTGAGCACTTTGACCCAAAGCTTAATACCTGCAAGAAGTTCTCAACAAACAAGCAGAGCAAGTATATAGTGATAATGTAAAAGGGGTTAGCACATCAGCTAGCATAATCCATTAATAAACATTACAAACACACCCATGGATAATAATCATATATTTGAAAGATATCAATAGGACAGGAAAGGAGTATTTCTATTAATAATTGATCAGTAGAAGTGATGACGATACAGACTTTCGTGTTGAAATGGTTCAAAACCAAGAAACCAAGTTCCTTCCAGCTGGGTCTCCACCATTTCAATCCTCCACCAAAGGCAAGCTCATAGGAAAGAGGCAATGAGGTACTCTCAACAATAGGGAAAGAGAGTGGGGGTTTAAAACTGTGTTCAAACTTGAGGGACAGAGGGATGCAGACTCAATATGAAGTGATTTCTCTAGAGTAACTTTGCTCTCAAAGTTGAATGCTTTCTCCTCATTTTCCATAGATCGAAATTGTGCTCTTACAACCTTCAGTATGCAACTAAAGGGTTGAGTCAGAACGTTTCCAGTATATGGAAGGCCAAGGATCAGAGATCCCCTTTCATGACATGGAAACCTGACCTCATTTTGTATTTTCTGGCACAAATCCCGATGTACGCAGGTTGTAGTGGATCAACAAGTGTATACGCATCTTGCATAGAAGATAGGGAGCGTATATGTGGAAAAATGTATATTTTTGTCTCTGGATTCATCAAAAGCAGATGATAAGTCTACAAAGGGAAATGGAAAAAGGCCCTCTGTGCAAGATAGCAATGGTGAGGCAAATCTTCCTATAACAGATGCCCCCTAATGTGTGAGATCAGAGGAGTATCTGCGATGGCCAAAATACATTATAAATAACCCAGAAGTGGAGTGGTAGAGAACTAGCTAGATGAACTAAATTACTCATTACATTATGTACTGACTTTGCATACATGGCTCCCAAGAATATAATGCAGATCCATGTGGAAAATATACCAAACAAGTGTTCATGGCCATGAATAGGCAAATACAAATGTGGTTGCATGCCAAAAGCTGTCATAGTCACAAAAAAGCCCTAGTGAAACCAGTCTCAAAATCAATCTGAAGATATTTGTATACCACGAAGTACAATCTGATCACCCATGATCAATGAAGTCAAATAGGTATTGGTCCAATGAAGGGGAAGCAACAGCTCAGGAAAGTTGCAGCCACATAGTGATGTCTTCAAGTCTTCTACACTATCTGCCAAGGGTGCAAGTCTACATCATGTGAATAAATGAGTTGAGGTCGAACACAATGAGACATCGTTTGATTACCGGTCATTGAGGTATACCATTAACAAACGCGAGACAACCTACCAATAATGAAAGTACATATCAATGCACCGAGTAAATTTCTACAAGTGTGAATAAAGGAGTTGGTGTCGAATGATTGAGAAATCCATTGATCATGAGACATTGATTTATTCCCATCTTTCAATGGCGAGAGATCCCACCACTAACTACTGCAAGCCTCAAGGTACTCATAAAACTCTAGGTCCTATTTCCAGAATAAATGAGTTGAAGTCGATGGAAAGAGACCCGCTGAAAGGAGATCATTGAGGCATCTCTCATCAATTAGCATGAGGAACAAATAAGGAGCTTCATGATTTGGTGGAGATCGGATGAAGAACATGTTCATGAACCAATGACCCTGTGCATCTTCCACGTGTGCCAAATGCAAGTGGTACATGAAAAATACCCTCTGAATAGCAACCAATGATGAAAAATTACAAACAAAGGAGAGGAAACCACCAATAAGGCTAATGGCATCCAAGACACTGCACAAATCCCAAAGTGTGAATAGATGTATTGTCGTCGAACACAAGGGAAACCACCCAGTCAACGACCAATGATGAAGTGTCGATTGTTGGGTTCAAGGTGACCTACCAATGATGAAAGTAGGGCCAGGGTGCATGATAAGACCAAAGTATCATGTGGTTCTGAAACAAAACTGAGGGTATGGCCGACATGCGAAGTCAATATTTCTGAGGACTGGCCAACACAGGTTGATATAATTCCTTTGAATAAGAGCATGAGATATGTGGTAGAATCCAGCAGCATAGACTCAATGGTGTGACAATTAGATGCATGAGGCATCCATAATGTTCTCTGTAGGGACTAGAAGAGTAACTAGTTGGTAGAGAAAACTCTGTAGCGATATCAACTTCCTAAGGCCATGTTAAACCCAAAAATTTGTGCTTAAGGCCATGATGACACAAGGACTCAATAACTTTGTGCTTTGTTCAAAGCCGACATGACTGCTACCAATTAAAATATAATACTCCCTTCACGCCTGTCGTTTTTTGTTTTTTCATAAAAAATGAATGGTATGATATAGAGGAGGGAATGAGTGTCGCAAGTAAGAAAAATTGGTTCCAGCAGTGGAATGTACCTATGCTTAATGCAAGGAAATGCATGCGGGAGATGGACACTTGGGGTGATTTTCCCTCCAGGGTATAGGGTGTCAAATTGCGAAGGACATAAACAAGGCTCTGCTTGGTTGAGGATGCAAACTGCTTAGGAAATGGTTTATAACACAAAGCAAGAACCTGCTAAAGGATCAATACTGCAAGTGAGGGCATGAGATGCAATCACAACTTAACGCCAAAAAATGTCCTTTTTTATATCTTTTAGTCTACTTGGTGTGAAAAAGAAGTAAACTTGTGCCAAATAGACGTCTTCGCAAATCCAATTTACGACTATGAAAAAGACAAGTTCACTCGACAATCTTTTCAATTTTTGGTAGAGAGTTGGAAAAGAGATTAACTAAGACTCATGACCTTTCAAAACTAACTTTAATGAGCGTGAAAGGGAAAAATCACTCGGCGATACTTTTATTTTTTAGACGAGTTGGAAAATAGCTTAACCGAGACTCGTTAGGAAGATTCTAGGCGGCAAGCCACAGGGGAGGCCAAGGCTCCCGTGCAGACCTTCTGTGGAATGTCATTATCTTACGAAGAACCGACACAGGCTTGGGAAGACCCAAAGATCTCCAAGTACAGGAGGGAAAAGTTCTAATGGATGTTATCGTCTCTGTGTTATATCAGATAATGTCTCTTCCTAGAAAAAACATAGGTGGAGACATTAGATACCCCACAAGACCATCCCAATCAAAGGGAACCTCATCAAGACTTGGAGGGGGAGAACTCAAGAAGAGTAAAACTCTCTCTTGTTCAGAAGGTGAAGTAATATAAATGCTAAGGACATGGTATAAAAGCTATAGAACCAGAACTAGAAGAGCGGGATTGACCAAAAATTGAATTGGCACGACCGCTTCCCTAGAATTGTCACTCTCCGAGAGAAGAGTGGGGTCGATCAAATATTGCATCGATACAACCACTTCCTCAACCATTTGTTGAATAGGATGTGATAGAACAAGGTCAAGAGGTGCAACACCCCAAAAAACAGGAGTGTTGCTGGTCAAAGATTGCATTGACACAACCATTGGTTGAACAAGTTGCGAGACAAAAAGGTCAAGAGATGCATCACCCCCAAACATAGGAGAGATGTCGATCAAAAATTACATCGACACAACAACAGGTTGAACGAGATGTGAGATAACAAGGTCAAAGGGAACATCAAACCCCAAAGGAAAAGGGGTGTCAGCTGAAGATTGCATTGACATGACTATTGTATCAACCAAAGAAGGAACAGAGTGTTGTGAAACCATAGATGCCTCAGAACCCGAAGGGCCCTTAGGTGAGCCCCATATCCCAGTAGTGATAGGACATAAACGAGTAAGGTGACTTCCTTCACACATCCTGCAAAGGAATCTAGGCTTACATCTGAGATGTCTAGGCTTCTCAATCATATGAATTCCCCCAGCATGACTTGTAGTGGTTGGTGACATGCTCCCATCATGACATGCAGAGGCTAGTATAAAATATCCAACATGAATAACAGAGGTTGGTGATGAATCCCCAACATGACTAGTAGAGGTTGGTGATGAATACCCAACATGACTAGTAGAGGTTGGTGATGAATGTGCAGTGTGACTAACAGTGACCAAACATGTGCCCCCAGCATGACTTGCAGCAGCTAGTTGCAGGTTTTCAACATGACTCGCAGAGGTTGTCGACCAATCTCCAACATGACTAGCATAGGTTGGTGATATAATGCCAGTATGACACACAGTGACTGGACTTGTGCCCCCAACATGACTTGAAGTGGTTGGTTGCAAGTCTTCAACATGACTCGCAGAGGTTGTCAACCAATATCCAACATGACTAGCAGCGGTTGGTGATATAATGCGAGTATGACACGCAGTGATTGGACTTGTGGTGGTGGTGAATTGCGGCATTTGAGACCAAGGTCCAAGGAAATATTGGTTTTGAGAAATTGCAGGCTAGGAAGGATCCTAGTTTACACTCTGTTCCTATCTGGAAGGATAGTATCCTCCTCCATACTGATTGATAAATGGTTGTAAGGGCATCGACACTGACGAATCTGCATGCGAAGAGAAAGCGACATGACACGGGTTACTCATGTGAGGATATATGTTTCCCTCAGACGAAGGAACTTCGTGAGGGGGGTTTCCCGTACTATAAAAATAACTCCCCTAGGATGAAACACCAGAGAGCAGACAAAGGTCTTCCATGGGAAAAGTGTTCGTAGGAACCGACATAGCAGAAGAAGGATAAGTGGACAGAGTGTAACAAGTAGAATGATTGTATATCTGGGAACTTACTTCTCGCATAGTGGATTTGTAGGAAGGAAGATTCTAACCTCCTATTGTAAGAGGTGTTTGAAGGATATGACTCCCACCAAACAGAGAGGGATAAGAAGGAGGCATCATGCCCTTAGACCCAAAACTTGTATTCACATAAGGAGGAGAGATAGAGGATGGTAAGTGAGAAGATATATCAGACATACCATGAGAAAAATCATTAGAGACCCAAGGCATTGACTAAGTACCATAATTCTGCATACCATTATAAAAAGTGGACGAATCCCTCCCCATGAAATGAGTAGGCATCATGGAGTGGGTAGCAGTAAATGAGGGAGAAAAAGAAACTCCACTAACTAGATGACAAAACCTCATCACAAAATCCTATGGTCAACTAACAATCAAAGAGCATACCAAAAATTCGAATGACCAATATGCATGCAAACGGGCTAAAGTGGTTGAGTGGCCTCCCTCGCTAAAGAAGGTATGCCTCATCCAAGAGGGACCTGAGACTCCTTGCTAAAGTTTGGAGGTAACATAATCAGTTATAGGGGTCATCGTGAGATTAACAACTAGTCGGTCAGATCTCCCTGAAGAGGTAATCCTCCATAAAGGTTGTGTATTGTCCATCTCCTATCTAACCCAGGGTACAAGCAGAATAACCCCTGCAAGTAACCTATGAGATACCTAAGTCAAGCAACTAATAAACCACTGTACAACCAATGCACATGCAAGCAGTCATAATTCTAGATCACTGTATGGGTAGGGTGGAAAATCTCAAAACCTTGAAAGCACCACCTCTCACAAAGGTATGGGTACTAGCAAGATCCCAAAATATGAATAAATCCATAGAAATATCTCTTACTCTAGGTGAGTATCCAGGGGTTATCCTTTCAACTATCTTCACACGACCTTGTGATTAACTCCAGTGTGAGCAGAGCCTCCTAATATTACCAATTATACAATGGAATTCTCAACTCCCTATCTCAGACACATATATTGATTTAATTTCCTTGGAGAAGTTTACTCACAAAATCCTATTCCAAGGCACTAAATCCTAGACTAGTTTGTGCACCCTAAAAAATAAAATCGTGACTAATCAATTTTAGTTTAAAGTGTAAATTTTGTTGGTTGTGATTACTCAAAAAGGTATGGAAGTGAAACTCATGATGTTATGAATCTGTAAGAAAATGGATATGAATATAATGCAAAGTCTATCTTTAACTTTTCAATGAATGATATGCTAATAAGAACAGTGCAGTCTTCAATTTCAACTCTGCAATTCAGAAGTAAAATGCAATCTTTCACTAAATGCGCTAAGCTAATGATAAAGATTCAAAGATGAAAATGCCAACCAATGAAAAATGCCTATTTTTTTGTATTTTCAATATACTAAAAAGAAAATGCACGGACTGATTAGCAACCTGATATATAAATTCTACTGTGTATAAAAGCAATAACTCAAGAAGAATACCAAGCAGCCACGCAAACAGTCCAGAGAACAAGGAAAAATAAAAAATGGAAAACAAAGAGAAAAACTCCGCCCAAAAATTCGACTCCAAACAGGTTTCGTGTCATCCCAGATAATCTCAACAGACACTACAGAGACCTAGGAAGGCTCAGCAATCTTCAAATCCTACCCAGCAGTCACTAAACCAAGAAAACAAGCTAGGGGAAGTGGTGTACATGACTATTCAGGAGAACAGAGTGTATATACACTTCTTGTAGTGAGACAACAAGCATGTATATGTGACTGTCAAGAAAAAAAGGGAGTATATGATTTAAAACAAGGCCAGGCAAGGGAAAAAGGATGAAAACTCAGACCCAGAGTGAACAGGACATGTAAAGCAGTGATACGACAAGAAACACAAAGGAAAAAGAGCAATGTAAGAAGAAAACATACTTCAACCCTTAGAAGGAAGATCTCTCCCTAGTGGAGTCACCATTTCTAGGACCTGGGAAAAACTCTCTATGGCCAAGGGTAAACCACAACAGACAGGCATGCCTGCAGAAATCAACTCAATTCCAACATATTCTATATAAACTAATGTGAAATATAATAAAGAGGCCTACCTTGATCCAACGTTTGATGATGTTCCACCGTTGGGCACTTTGACCCAAAGCTTTATACCTACAAGAATTTCTCAGAAAACAAGTTGAGCAAGTATACAGTGATAATGTAAAAGGGGTTAACACATCAGCTAGCATAATCCATTAATAAAAATTACAAACACGCCCATGGATAATAATCATATATTTGTAATATATCAATAGGACAGGAAAGGAGTATTTCTATTAATAATTGATCAACATAAGTGACAACGATACAAAATTTTGTGTCGGCATGGTTCGGAACCAAGAAACCAAGTTCCTTCCAACTAGGTCTCCACCACTTCAATCCTCCACCAAAGGAAATCTCATAGGAAAGAGGCAATGAGGTCCTTTCAACAATAGGGAAAGAGCTTGGGGGATTAACACTATGTTGAGACTTGAGGGACAAAGGGATGCAGACTCAATATGAAGTAATTTCTCCAGAGTAACTTTGCTCTCAAAGTTGAATTCTTTCTCCTCCTTTTCCATAGGTTGAAATTGTGCTCTTTTAGCCTTTAGGATGCAACTGAAGGGTTGATTCAGAACGTTTCCAATATATGGAAGGTCAAGGATCAGAGATCTCCTATCATGACTTGGAAACCCGACCTCATTTTGTATTGTCTGGCACAAGTCTCGATGTACGCGGGTTGTAGTGGATCAACAAGCATATACGCATCTTGCATAACATATAGGGAGCGTATATGTGGAAAATGTATATTTTTAGCTCTGGATTCATCAAAAGGGAATGATAAGTCTACAAAGGGAAATGGAAAAAGGACCTCTGTGAAAGATAGAAATGGTGAGGCAAATCTTGCTATAACATTAGCTAGTCTGTGGAGTTGGGTTGGCTCATCTCCCAACTCTAGTTCTCCTGATGGCAGGGGTATAGTAGAGACTACGCAGCTGGACTGAAGGGCTTGTTGTACCCCTCGGAATTCGACTCCAATTCCATAATATATTTCTTTCTTCTTGGCTTCTTGTTTCTCTGTTATTTCTAGTGAAGCGTCGTTCAGGGCTGCTATGATGAATTCAAAATAATCAGAGGTGAGGACATTCTGCATATTGGTCATGGTGGTTTTCAATTTCTTCTGGGAAGAAGGTTTCGGGGAAGAAACCTTCCTCTTATTCAAGGGGTCAACCTTGTCTCTAGGCGGTGTTACTTCACTTGGCTTCTATTCAACTTCTACTTCATCATCACCCCCTCGGTTAGGTGACACTGAAGCAATATTTCCTGAGGTGCTTCTTAAATTTTGGACCTCCTCAATCTTCTTAGGTGTATTATTTTCTTGATGAGTGTCCTCTAGGCTGTCAAGATCAGATATCTCTATAGGGTTGGCTGGGATAAGGAGGTCAATGGACCATTCCTTAGTGATCTCCTCAAGGTCTTCTTCTGTAAGTTTATAATATGATTGGAGCTGCTTGTTATGTTTATTTTCTCGCGTTGTAATGTAGATGAAGTGTCCATCTACGTTGAACTTCATCTGGGGTCGGAACCTCTGTAAGGTGTTTGGAGTCATGTGAGGCTCATCTTGATGATTAGAAAAAGTGTTCTTAGTGCATGGCGCGATGGGATAAATAGATAAGTTGGCCACAGATCTCTTGCAATGGGTGAGAAACCTTTATTAACTCTGTTCTGTCTATTATGGCATGGTCCAACGGTCTGGTGGTGAACCATAAATGTCTTTCTACCTGTTCGGAGTATCGTCCGAATGGTGATATTGTTCCCAATGGCTATATTGTTTCACCCTGGCCAAGTGGCATGTGATGATGTTCTGTTATCCCGACGAAGCTCTAATTTTGCAAATTTTCCCTCTGCAAAGTTCCCTCTGGAACCTTCTGTAACTTTTCGATCTTAGCTCTCTTCTTACTTAGCTTTCTGGCCTTCTTTCCAGTAATCTTTTTCTCAGTATTCCTTTTTCCATTTTGATTCTTATCTGCATGTGGCATAGTTACTTCATGTTGTTGAGATTCTTTCCTAAGATTCGAGGATGATACTTTCTTTTTATCTGGAATAGGTACTTCAATATTCTGTGGGTCTTCTAGTGTTCTTGCAACTTCGACATCTAGGTCTCTGGTGTTAAATAGCTTCGATCTATTCTTTTGTTCTTCAATCAAGTGTGCGATCCTTCTAGTCATGAAATCCTTTAACTTTTGCTTCTTCTGCTCTAAAACTTCTTCTTCTTCCTTCCTTCTAGCCTGATCTCTTTCAATCCAAGGTTTTCCTAGTAACATGGTAAATGGATCGTTGTCCTCAATAAATTTAACAACTTCTAATTCTTCATCTATCAAAGTTCCATTGGCACTCATAGATATTTGGGTAAGATTTCCACATAGGTTTATCAACTTTCCTTTGAATAGTCCTATTCTTCCTAATGAAGGAATCATAGCAGGCCTTCTTATAGCTTCCGAAGTTCTTTATGTCATGATATTCACCTGTGTTTCCTCATCTAGAACACAGTCAATATCGAAGTCTCCTATTCTTACTTCAATACATTATTTTTCTTTGAAGACCTCTGATAGACTAATATGTCGGTGATCATTTAGGGTTTCTTTGATTTGTAGAAACACTTTCTCTGATTCTTTCTGGTGTTCTACCATAATTTTATTTTATGGATTTTCCTTAGGGTTTTCTTGTCTCATGTTCATTTCTTCAAGCTTAGCAATAATTCTAGGGAAATCCAATACTTCATGGTCCATAGCTTTGCAACAAAGACAACTAGGTTTTCTACTAGTGCATTCCTTAGCCAAATGTCCCGGTCTTGTGCAACTGTAACAAAGGGTTAATCCTCTCTTTCTCTTAAAAGATTCCCATCTCTTCCTGTACTGCATGTTAGGATAATAGTAGCTAACCTGCAAACATTTCTTTATAGGATCTTGCACCCATTTGTTAGTCCAAACATTCTTTCTATGCATAGGTATAACATATCTTTCACTATTCTTATCAGATCTACACAAGTCAAACCTTCTTTCATCTATTAGTTCTCTAGTTTTCAAGCTAGGAAATCATCTATCAAACATACCTAGATCCATACTATTGAAAAAAAATATTCCACTTATCTTACTTCTACAGAGCACAAAGCTTTTAGATCTAGAATTTTTCCCTATTCTTACCTTTATCAGAGCACAGAGCTTCCAGATATTACCTCTTTTCTTCAAATCTGACCTCTTTTCTTGGAACAAATCTCCACCGGTCAAGTGGAATGTTGTGCACTAGGGAAACATATCTATGCACAGATATTTCACAGTTTCGGGTCGGATATTTTCACAAAGCTTCTTCTTCCAGTTCCCAACGATCATAGTTTCAGGTCAGATATTTGCACAAAGCTTCTTCTTCCTCAGTTCCTTCACAGTTTCAGGTCGGATATTTGCACAAAGCTTCTTCTTCCAGTTCCCAACGATCATAGTTTCAGGTCAGATATTTGCACAAATCTTCTTCTTCCTCAGTTCCCAACAATCACAGTTTCAACTCCCGACAACGAAACCATTTGTTGGTGCAGGGGAAGACCCGGGGTTCAACACTACAACAATGCAACAACAAAACCCTAACTACCGGCCCTTTCGGCAACACTTGTGAAGCAGATGAAGTCGCACCCGAGATAGTGGCAAGGGTGGTTGCAGGACTCAGATGTTTGCAACCTTATTTGGGACACATATCTGTGATTATAATACTAACAGAGCACTTAGCACCGACAATTCATCAATATTCAACCATTATCTACTCCACGGATAAAACAGAGCATCGCATCATTCATTCAGATCTGATGAATCTAAGCACTTATCATAGAGAAGTAGATTAGATATAGAAGACTCAAGCACTAAACACATTCACATAGTTTAGATCTAGCATCCATATACATTGTTAGCACAAAACATAAATAGATCTATCTATCTCTATCAAAGAACTTAGCAAGTAAAGACATAAACACATCAGCACATCGCACAAAGCATAGCAACACAACATATATGTGGTTCACCCCTACCCTGGGGCTACGCCCACCAACTCTTCTTCCATTCTATTATCTTTTGTTAATCAGTTACATCCACAGAGCCTCAAAACCCTAATCCGCATAGAAAAGGAGTTCTGCACGCACCTCGCCAGATCCTCCTTCCCTGAGCTAGGATACAACACTAAGCCTTCTACAATCACTTGCACTCATCTCTGCAAGCTTCACACAATATGCACAGAGCACTTAAAATCCTTTTATCACATAGGTCGATCACTAGCACTTAGCCCAATATCACACAAATATGCCTATGCCTTAGCACTTAGCACCATTTGCAACTGCTTTCTTTTACATTGCCTAGACATCTATTTATAATTTACAAAATAGGCCTAAACATGGGTAAACCCATGGGTTGACATCCCCATACCTATTACATAATCCCAAATCCAAAAAAGGACCCAAAAATGGGTTGATATCCCATGATATCTGCTTCGTCTTGTTGTCGAAGTCCCAAAATAGGTGAAACTTGACCAAGGATCTCCCAAAAGTTGGTCAAGGGACAAAAAAGACCATGTTGTGGCATAAAAGGCTAGGGAATATTGGATAAAAGGGCCTTTGAACACTACACAGTAAAGTTATGGTTGTAGGTATGTCTAATTGCACTCTGTATTTTGATTTCTGTGGACATTTCATATATGGAAAACAAAATCAAGTAAGATTTCCATCTGCTGCTACAAGAGCAAAGGGGATCTTAGAGTTGATACAGAGTGATGTGTTTGGACCTGTGCATGTTCCATCACTAGGTAAATCTATGTATTATGTTTCATTCATAGATGATTTCTCAAGGAACACATGGATTTATTTTCTTAGAAAGAAATATGAGGTATTTGATAAATTTAAAGAGTTTAAGGCATTGGTAGAAAATTAGATAGAGAAGAAAATAAAGGTATTGAAGACAGGTAATGGTGGAGAATTATGGGGAAATGAATTCGAATAATTCTGTAAGAAGTGTAGTATAGAAAGGAATAAGACTACTCCATACACACCTTAGTAGAATGGAGTTTCATAAAGGATGAACGTGACACTGATGGAAAAAAGCAAGGATCATGCTTAGTAGTGTCGAGTTAGGAATAGAATTCTGGGCAAAGGCTGTGGGTACAACATGTTACCTAGTCAATCAATCTTCCTCATCAGTGTTGGATGATAAAACTCCACATGAGGTATGGACTGGAAATAAACCCTCTCTTGAACATCTTAGAGTGTTTGTTTGTGATGCTTATGTACATGTTCCAAAGGAAAATAGGCGTAAGCTGGATAAAAAATATAAAAGTGTATCTTTATTGGTTATAAAGATGGTGTGAAAGGTTACAATATTTGGAACCTAAAAACTAAGAATATTGTTTACAGTCGGGATGTTGTTTTTAGAGAGGTAAAAGATGTTTCCAAATAGGAATTCCTACCAAGGAAAGAAGAACCTGAGAAAATAGAGTTTGAGTTGGATGATGAAAAATATGAATCATCTAAAGAAGATGAAGCAGAAGAAGAAGAAGAAACTCATACCCTAGCATTGAGGAGATCAGTGAGGGAAAGAAGAAAGCCAGAAAGGTACAGTCCACCTTATTTTTGTTCTAATTTTGCTTTGTATATTACTGATGATGATCCCATAAATGTCAGAGAAGCAGTTAATTCAGAGGATAGTAAACTCTAGAAGAAGGCCATGGTTGAAGAAATGGATGCCTTGGATAAGAATGAGGCATGGGATATAATTGAGTTTCCAACTGGAAGAAAATATGTTGGTATAAAATGGTTGTTTAAGAAGAAGTTTAATGTAGAAGGAAAAGTGGAGATATACAAAGCTCAGTTAGTAGCAAAAGGTTATTCCCAGGTAGAGGGAATTGACTTTGGTGAGATTTTTTCTCATGTTTCTAAGTTAACTTCTATTAGATTTCTTTTATCTATTGTTGCTACTTTTGATCTTGAAGTGGAACAAGTGAAGACAACGTTCCTACATGGGGATCTGGAAGAAGAAATCTACATGAAGTAGGCAAAAGACTTTGTAGTGAAGTGAAAAAAAGAGTTGGTCTGTCAGCTAAAGAAGTCACTATATGGTCTGAAGCAATCACCTAGGATGTGGTACCAAAAGTTTGACACATACATCCTTGGATTGGGATTTGTGAGAAGCAAGGTTGATCACTATGTATATTCCAAGCATGTTGGTGATCACTTCATTTATGTAGTGTTGTATGTTGATGACATGTTGCTAGTAGGAAATAACATGGATGTTATCACGGAGGTGAAATCATAACTACCCTTCAAATTTGACATGAAGGATCTCATTGTTGCTAACTTCATTCTGGGAATGGATATTAAAAGAGATCATGCAAACAAGAAACTCTGGTTGAATCAAGGAAAATATGTTGAGACGATATTGCAGAGGTTTAATGTGCATGGAAGTAAACCGATCAAAGTTCCTATTCCTATAGGTGTAAATTTATCTGCAGATCAGTGTCCCAAGACACAAGAAGAAGAAGAGGACATGTCCTGTGTTCCATATGCTAGTGCAGTTGGCAGTTTGATGTATGCAATGGTTTGTACTAGACTAGACATTGCACATGTAGTGGGAGTTTTGAGCAGGTATATGTCAAAACCAGGGAAGGAGCATTAGAAAACAATAAAGAGGGTCTTTAGGTATTTGTGTGGCACTACCAATTATGGATTTTTCTACCAAGGAAGACCAGGATTGGAAAAAGTGGTGGACATACATGGATTTTTTGATGCAGACTAGGCTGGAGATCTGGATCGCAAACGATATACAAGTGGGTATGTGTTTAAACTATTTGGAGGAGAAATCAATTGGATAAGAAAAATACAGGCTGTAGTGGCACTCTCAACTACAGAAGTTGAATACATGGAATCCACTTATGAAAGCAAGGAAGCAGTGTGGTTACAGAGATTGTGTTAAGGTATTGGGTTGGTACAAAAAGCAGTGAGATTAGATTGTGACAGTCAGAGTCTAATCTTCCTGGAAAATAACCCAACTTATCATTCGAAGACAAAGAATATTGATGTTCAGTATCACTTTGTGAGAGACATGGTTGAAGAAAAGAAG